>JASAMW010003795.1:0-81035 GCA_030247985.1 Epsilonema sp. ZAB3_2
TCTCCCGGCGTTCGGTGGCGACAACGTGGCAGTAAGGGATGCGCGGTGTCGGCCAGCAGAGAAATTCTTTCCCTTCGGACACCCTAATGCTGGAATAAAAGAATAACTAGGCGTACTTTTCCATGTTCCTTGACGGCTTCGAACCTTTTCTGACTAGAGAAGTCGATTTTGGTGGAAAGGAAAAGTCAGTATGACAAAGGTACATTGTACTTTTGTAAGCAATCACCTATTGATATCGATTTTATGTATCGATTGATCGAATATCGATCGATTGATAGATTGATGTTTGAGCATTAACGAAATGGCACACGGTCTTTTCAAAGCAAACAACTGTCGATATGGAGTGATTTAGCGATATTGATGTAAGCTTCGGCTCGTTTGAACGAGCGTAGCAGATGGATACGGTATGTTCTACGGAAACACATCTCGATATCGAGTGCTGTAGTGATATCGATATCGATGGGATACTGCATGTTCTGAGAAAACACATGTCGATATCGAGCGTTTTAGCGATATCGATGTAAGTTTTTGGACCGTTTGAGCGCAGCAAATGGATATGAACTTTTCTAAGGAAGCAGTTGTCGATATCGATTGATTTTTAGATATAGTGATACAAGTTTCGAACCGTTTGAGCGAGCGTAGCTGATGGATACGGTATGTTCTACGAAAACACCTCTCGATATCGAGTGCATGCAGCGATATCTATATCAATATACGATGGATAGGTATGTGTTGAGAAAACACATGTAGATGTCTAGTGCTGTAGCGATATCGATGTAAGTTTCTAACCGTTTTCCAGCCACGGAAACACTACCGAACTTCCGAGCGTAGCTGTTGGAGATGGACCTTTATCTCGAACAACTCGCAAACGGATACGAATTTTGAAAAGGGTTTTTTGCAAGAGTCTCAATAAAAAATGGTCTTTAAGGATGGATCGATCGTAAGTCGGAGGGGGGGCCCGACAACCTTTGAACATGTTTCAGCGAAGGAAAAATGTAAGTTTTCGACAAAAGGTTGCGGAAAGACTTCCATAAGGCCCCCAAAATCCTTTTCGGAGCAATAAGCTGTCGATACTGTGCGATCAAAATTCCATAACCATATCAATCTCGCTAAATCACACAGATCACAGCATTGCTCCAAAAAAAATTCAACCCTTCCAAATTCAGCGAGATTGATATGGTTATGGAATTTTGATCGCGATGTACGACACTTTTTTTGTCATAAAACGGGCAACTCTCTCCGGCGTGACAGTCTTTCCCGCCCCAGTTTTTTTAAGCAGGGGGATCGGCAGGCATTCGGCCTATTCCGCGTTTTCGGGGCACGGCTTCACAGAGGGAATCTACTCGTATCATGAAATTAAACCAAAAAAGTTGCCCGTTGTACAAAAAAGTTTAAAATTATCAAAAATTCCATAACCATATCAATCTCGCTAAATCACACAGTATCGACAGCTTATTGCTCCGAAAAAAATTCATATACATTTCCTTCGCTAAAACAGTTCAAAGCTTACATCGATATCCTTAAAGCATGAGATATCGACATGTGTTTGCTTAGAAAAGTCCATCTCCAACAGCTACGCTCAAACGGTTAGAAACTTACATCGATATCGCTACAGCACTAGACATCTACATGTGTTTTCTCAACACATACCTATCCATCGTATATTGATATAGATATCGCTGCATGCACTCGATATCGAGAGGTGTTTTCGTAGAACATACCGTATCCATCTGCTACGCTCGCTCAAACGGTTCGAAACTTGTATCACTATATCTAAAAATCAATCGATATCGACAACTGCTTCCTTAGAAAAGTTCATATCCATTTGCTGCGCTCAAACGGTCCAAAACTTACATCGATATCGCTAAAACGCTCGATATCGACATGTGTTTTCTCAGAACATGCAGTATCCATCGATATCGATATCACTACAGCACTCGATATCGAGATGTGTTTCCGTAGAACATACCGTATCCATCTGCTACGCTCGTTCAAACGAGCCGAAGCTTACATCAATATCGCTAAATCACTCCATATCGACAGTTGTTTGCTTTGAAAAATCCATATCCATTTAGTTAATGCTCAAACATCAATCATCAATCGATCGATATCAATCAATCGATACATCAATCGATATCAATAGGTGATTGCTTAGAAAAGTACATGTACCTTTGTCATACTGACTTTTCCTTTCCACCAAAATCGACTTCTCTAGTCAGAAAAGGTTCGAAGCCGTCAAGGAACATGGAAAAGTACACCTAGTTACTCTTATTCCAGCATTAGGGTGTCCGAAGGAAAGAATTTCTCTATTAGCAAGCACCGCGCATCCCTTACTGCCACGTTGTCGCCACGGAACGCCGGGAGAATCGGGCAAAAAGGTGTGCCACCGCCATAACGACTAGTAAATCTGAGAGGCTGGCAAACTGAAAACTTCCCGCTCCAGTGCAGGCGAAGTGTATGACGTTCCTGACGGCTGCTCCAGTGAAAGTAGCTGTCGAGTTTTCCAGCGCTCGCACGGCCAGGTTTACCACTCCCGTTCGGGTAACCTCTGCATCGTGCACGAAGCCGTCGAAGAAGGGAATGCATTTCGCGACTTGTCCCAGGTTGATGACTACGTAGGTCCCGTCTCCGGGACAGTGCACTCGTACGGCACCCGCAGTCGACAGCACATGCTGCGGCGAAAAGTTGAGACTGCCCCGGCGCTCCAGGGGAACTCGTCCAGTCGACGCTGAGCGTAATACGCGCATACCACCGCTAGCAGGCTAATGTTTAAATTAACAGAGTAATCGCTGGGGGCACCCGTTTAGAAATATTGTTAACAAACATACTGCACAAATCAGGCTATTAGTCCGTACAAATAACGGTTCGATATCGCTTAAATTTGCTGAACCGAAGACGTACCGTTCAACTGGTGGATACGTTTCGATATCGCTCAATATCGTGTACCGAAAAAGCACGATTAATTCAGTTACTGACTTCGAAATAGCTTGATTTCAAATAGCGACTTTAAAAGGGGCTAATTTGAATTCGGTAATATTCTTAACAAATTCGATATCGGCTTAGCATTGTGCCCAAATGCAGCAAAAATGTCGATATCAGTCATAGAAAATATGACTCGTCACCGTTACTTCTTTGAGACAAGAGCAGTTTTGAGCAGTGGAATGCGCGCTTGTAGGAGGGAGGAATCGCTTGAACATCGACGCAAACGGTAATCACAATCCGTTCGCTTGTCCGCCAGCGACGGAAAGTTGACCGCGCCACCAGCAACGACTTGTCCACCAGGAGAACCCAACCACTGCAGCACGCCTTTCGGGTTGAACCCATCCTTCAACATCGTCCAAATCGCGATGAACGTTATGTCTCCGTCCTCCTCGTTGATTTTCCAGGGCCCACTTCCAGTCACCCAAACGCCTCTCGACCGCAGATGTGGCCCCTTCCCGCTGCAAAGCGGCGGCAGATTAGCCGGCGTAGAAAGGGAACTCTCTAGGAATAAAGATGGGGCTCAGCTAGGTGTTTCACTAATCCCTAAACCTAAGCCTAAACCGACACACTAATCCCTAAACCCCTAAACCAATGCTGGAAAATGCATAAAAATGCCTAAAAATACAGCCCCTATGCCTAAACCTAAACCGACACACTAATACCTAAACCACTAAAAATGTTGAACTTTTTATCAAGTTTATGAAGTTTATCAATGATTCATGTGCTGAAACTGGCAGGTGCACATGGTTACAAGTGTGTACATCCTTGTCAGTGATAACAAGCTTATCATCCTATCAGACATATTTATTTTGTTAGTGATTTTCACAGCACCTTATCAGTTATCGCCATCTTGGTTGCATCTATTGGCATCACTGTCATGATAATCAAATTACTGATAAGGTGATAAGCTTGTGATCACTGATAAGAATGCTCACCCTAGTAATATCATAGACATCACTTTGCTGAATTTTCACTTGCCATCATGTGCACCTCCAAGTTTCAGCATATAAATCACTGATAAACTAGAGATGCCGCGATATATCGATATCGATATCGAATTAGTCGATATATCGAAATTTTTTCTGGTATCGATATCGATATCGTATCGAATTTCTAAATTTTGGAAATATCGATATCGATCTCGATATCGGTCTTTTTTCAAACAGCAATATCGATATCGATATCGTATCGAAATTTGGCAAAAATAAAATATCGATATCGATCTCGACCATTTTTTGCTCAAAAATATCGAAATTTTTATGTGCTTGCAGCACCTTTTTTGGCCAAAAATTTGCTCGCACTACCTATGATTCAGTGAAAATTATCTGCCACCCATGTACATGCATGTACTACCCTTGACAGGTTGTGGTGGTGATGTGGTACTGTAATGTTCCGTATATAGCCCCTCATGTATAGCCCCAAATCAGCCACTAATGTCATTTGCTTTCATGTATAGCCCCCTATTGTGAACCACAAAAAGCAAGGGAAATCAAGTGTTTTTGCGCTAAAAACAGCGTTTTTGAGGTGATTCAGTGTTTTTGAGGTGATTTTTGTGGTCATTGGTTAGTTGTCTTTGATTGCCAAACTTGAAAAATTGATTGTGAATTAGCTGAAAAAGCTTCTTTATTACTCAGAGCTACCTTCGCATAGTGTACAACAGCTTTATTGGTACGCTGTGACGAAATTTTGATCTATTTTTAACCATTTTCAAAATATCGATATCGATCTCGATATCGAGTCGATATTCTGCCCAAAATATCGATATCGACATCGACCCTTTGAAAATTTTAGATATCGATATCGATATCGTATCGAATTTCCAAAAGTTTGAAATATCGATATCGATCTCGATATCGGTCATTTTACAAAAGGTAATATCGATATCGATATCGATATCGATTTTCTCACAGTTCTGATATCGCGGCATCTCTATGATAAACTTATAAAAACAGTTCAGCATTTTTAGTGGTTTAGGTATTAGTGTCTCGGTTTAGGTTTAGGCATAGGGGCTGTATGTTTAGGCATTTTTATGCATTTTCCAGCATTGGTTTAGGGGTTTAGGGATTAGTGTGTCGGTTTAGGCTTAGGTTTAGGTTTAGGGATTAGTGTAACCCCTCAGCTAGATCAAACATTATGAATAGAACGTGGACGCGGTAAAAGAAACCGGGGGGGGGGGGGGGACAGCATTTGCATGGGAACGCGGACGCGGGCGTACAGATATTAGGCGGTACGCATAACAAATGCAACTGGCGCTTTCTTAGCTTACGTGCCGGCGTTTCAGCTCTTTTCATTTTACCTCCTATGACGCGGTGCGTCCTCCCGCCTCTGTAAACACGAAAACGTAGATGGTGCACCGATGCCGTCAGCGTCTCCGTCTCGTGTTCTACCTCCATCCACACTCTCTGAAGGTTCTTCATGCGATCAATTCTCGGTTTGGGATTAATACTCTTCCTCGACTTGTGTGGTGGTTGGGCATCCTCCAACTGCAATCCGCCAATGCGCAAGTGCCATGTGTAGCTAAGGGCTCCGTACGAGTTGCCACTCTCGCAGCGCATGGCGAAGCTTGGAGTCGTAATACAGCCGCCCCTTTCCAGTCTCTCTCGCTGCTCCTGCGGACACTTCCAGTACAGCGACAGGAGAACCTTTCGCTCATCGCCTAAAAACCCACACGGGTAACAGTTCAGGGTAGGGCTAAAAGGCGGACGCGGACACGGACGCGGACGCGGACGCTGGGTTAAAAGGCGGACGCGGACGCGGACGCTGGGCTAAAAGGCGGACGCGGAAAAAGCGGACGCGGCGATAGATTTGCATCCGCGTCCGCCATTTAGTCCAATCTGCTGACTCTTCTTTCTACCGTAATGGGCTAAAAAGCGGACGCAGAAAAAGCGGACGCAACATTGCATGTGCTAAGGATAGGACTTAGGCTTTAGGCTTAGGCTGAGGCTTAGGCTGAGGCCTACCCCTCTGCATACAATACCTAAGCCTAAGCCTCAGCCTAAGCCTAAAGCCTAAGTCCTATCCTTAGCACATGCAATATGGCGTCCGCTTTTTCTGCGTCTGCTTTTTAGCCCATTACCCACCAAAGTGGAAGAAAGAAGAGTCAGCAGATTGGACTAAAAGGCGGACGCGGATGCAAATCTTGCGCCGCGTCCGCTTTTTCTGCGTCCGCCTTTTAGCCCAGCGTCCGCGTCCGCGTCCGCCTTTTAACCCAGCGTCCGCGTCCGCGTCCGTGTCCGCGTCCGCCTTTTAGCCCCACCCTAACAGTTCAATGTTGCTTTGCCGAAAAGTACGGGTAGAAAGTGGTAGAAAGTGGTAGAAAGAAGAGTCAGCAGATTGGACTAATAGGCGGACGCGGATGCAAATCTTGCGCCGCGTCCGCTTTTTCTGCGTCCGCCTTTTAAACCCAGCGTCCGCGTCCGCACCCGCCTTTTAGCCCCACCCCGCTTCGTTCTTTACACAGTACTTACCGTCTACTGCCATTATTATCCTACAGCGGATGAATCGTTGAAACGGAGTCGCTTTGCCTCGACAGTATAACTATGTCGACTGCGCTTCTGCCTTCGTTTATTCTAATCAAAAAGGCGTGAGTTCGCGTGATAACTCCCGAGCGCTTCGCTTCTTCCCCTGCCAGAAAGAAAAAATGTCGTGCCCGTGCGCGAGCTCGCTGTTTCGAAAGCATTTCTGTCGTGGACATCTAGACGACTTAAACGTTCTGTTCGTCAAAGGAGTACTTGGTTTCTGCATTTGACCCATCAGAAAGTAACTGAAAATGCAAACGTAACGTAGAGCACAAAAACTACGTGAAACGAGTGGTAAAAAGCAAAGGATTTCTTCGAAATTACTATAATTCCATGCTCCCTACACTTAGCTTCTGGTTTCAGCGAGAAAAAAAAACAAATTTCCTCGAGTGGAACAACAACAAATCACGGATCTGCCCGATCCCAGCTTTTACATTAGTGATACAGCCTATACCTGATGGGTCATGAACGCGTGCGCAGAGACCGGTGGTAGAGAGAAAGAGGGGTCTGGCTAAAAGGCTGACGTTGACGCTGACGCTGACGCTGACGCAGTGACTAAAAGGCTGACGCCAGCTGACGCTGACGATAACAATTCTGAACAAAAAATGCAAACGGAGCAAAATTTTTTCCTAAAAATTGCGTCAGCGTCAGCATTTTAGCCTGGAATGATTGCCAATCAAGTACATTGAAGACTACAGATCACAAAGAGGTTAGTTAGCAAGCAAGTAAACAGTTCTGGAGTAGAAAAACAGGAAAAATGGACAAGCAGCAGGCTTAGGCTTAGGCTTAGGCTTAGTTGAGCAAGTTCTTTCTGTCTCCATTTTTGTCAGAGAAGTGTTGCCAAGGATGCAACTAGCTGGCTGCATCATTAGAACCCTTTAATAAATGGTCACTATGCCAGTGTCAGATGATGTCAATTTTTGTGCATTTTTTATGACTGCTGCTTGTTAATTTTTCCTGTTTTCCTACTCCAGAAGTGTTTACTTGCAATAGTCTTCAATGTACTTGATTGTCATTTATTTCAGGCTAAAATGCTGACGCTGACGCAATTTTCTGGAAAAATTTTTGCACCGTTTGCATTTTTTGTTCAGAATTGTAACTGTCAGCGTCAGCTGGCGTCAGCCTTTTAGTCACCGCGTCAGCGTCAGCGTCAGCGTCAGCGTCAGCCTTTTAGACAGACCCGAGAAAGAGAGAAAAGACGGGTATTAACTAATACGCAACCAAAACAACCAACAACCAAAACAACCAACGTGGACTTCCTAAAAAATAGCTCCGCCTAAATGACACACTAGTTGCGCGTGTGAAGAACCATGATCAATCAATCAAAATATACCCTTATCAAAAATGTGGGGTAGCGTGGGGACAGTTGGTCCAACAAAAGCAGTAATGTTTGCATCCAACAAAAGTCTAGAGTGACCGAAAAAATGGAAAGCTTCCAATGTCATAGGCGTTCAAACAAAATAGCATGAATTCGCATGGAAAATATGGGTTGCAATTCCAAGTGTTGAAGTTACTGGGCACTGAGAGCTGGGTGGTGAATGGCAATATATGTCTTGCGCAGGTGCTTGGGCAGACTTCAACTCAGGCTAGGCTTAGGCTTAGGGCTTAGGTATTGGATTCAGAGGGGTAGACCTCAGCCTCAGCCTTAGCCTGTCTGTCCATGTGCCTGTGCAAAGTAGCTATTACCATGCACCCCGCATCCACTATGCACCGCCTGCACCCCCAAATTACCCCACACTACCCTATTGCAAACGCTGACTCAAATATTATGATGCTACCCGGCCCATTTTTGCTTCGACAATGTCTGTTGCGCCACTTTGATTGTATGTGCCATTTAGGCAGATCCTATTTTCAAGAAGTCCACGTTGGGTGCGATTTGGGTGTTTTGGTTGTTGGTTGTTTTGGTTGCGTATTAGTTATTACCAAAAGACGGACAGACGCAGATATCGATGTTCGCTCGTTTCCTTTTCCAGTGGCATTCATCATGACTCGACGACTGTTTGAGGATGGTTCGTACGTGGCCTTCAGGGAGAACCTTCAAGGAAAAGATTACTTTACGCTGTGTATCGTCCAGGGGTTCTGTGAAACGGACGAGGAACTACCTCGGGCCTGCGACGTGCCTATGTACAGACGAGCACTGAAAACGACGCGATCTCCCTGCTACGTACTGCAGCCGCTCTGGGGCCCGAAATTTGGCCGCACAAAACATATCCGGTGGATGTTCGCGGAGGAACGAGAAATCTGTCCAGTACGTAACGCGTACGCTCGCGCACGCCGTTCTCTTTCTTCTAGGCCGTACGGAATGTGTCGATATCGCCGACGAATGCCCGATAGGGACCCTGGACTATGTTTTTGACGATATCGTGGTGTTCCATGTTCCAGTCAATATCGACGCATGTGTTCATGAAAAGTGTCGATATCGCGTGCAACGTGTCGATATCGCCGTCGAATGTTTAACTGTGGCCCGGGGAATACTTTCGGCGATATCGTTGCGTTTCAGCCGGTATCGATGTGATAATAAGTGAAGGAATGGGTGAAGTTTGCATCATGTAAATGAATTTATTGCAGTGCGAACATGCTTTCGATTTGGGTATCGGTGGCTCATATCCTACAACGGGTTACAGCGGAGGAGGCGCAGTAGAAGGCAAAGATCAAGTTGACGCAACCACGTCGTATGCACTCGCACAAGAGCGAGCAGAGAAGGCCAGTCACTACATCTTCTCATCGGCGAGCACACGCTTGCGACTGTGGAAGAAGAAAGCCGTCACCTCCGGACCCGCAGCACAAGACGGCGCCGTAGATGCTGAAAGTGCTTCTTCGTCACACGCTGTAGCCGTCGATCCAATCGGCTCTGGACCTGAGCCTTTGGCCAGAAGTGATTCTGTGCGCAAGACATCATCGTTACCGGGCTTCGAGGAACGTATTGGAAATCTAATAGACGAAGAAGACGCCGAAAAGGAAGCACAGGCCGGGGTCACAGCAGGAGCGGTAACAGAGCAAACCCCCCCGGGCAATGTGGAGATTCCTGAGGATCCTTCCGTTACTCTGTTCGACAGCCCATTCGGTGAACGAGTCGGCACCGTTTTTTCCCCAAATCGGGACCATGTGGACCCTGGTGGAGATAAGGAACTGTTTGCCATGTTTCCCGAGGTGCAGCCGCAACCGCAAATGTCTCCGAGTGCACTTTCTGGCGCCCAGGAATTTCTCCCGGCGATAAAGCTGGAATATGGATTCACAGACGAGGGGGAAATACACCCACCGCGCGGAGAGTTTGAATTTTTAGAAAACGCGAACGCGACTGATGGAACCGCGGAGTCGAACATTGCAACGAACGGGGGCTTTTTGTCGGATTCAAGCGCGGAAGGATTGTTCAACGAGAGCGACGAAACGAGCTGCGGGAGCGGGCAAGTGGTGGCGGCGGCAACTACGGGGAAAGCGGAACACACCGAGATCGCCGCGACCACTCAAAAAGTCGAATCTGCGTGTCCGCGCGTGCATGCGGGGGCTAGCGGCGAGGAGGCGGATGAACGGGGGGGGGGCTTCTTGTCTGATTCAAGCGCGGAGCGATTGTTCGACGAGAGCGAAGGAACGAGCGGCGGGAGCGGACAAGTGGTGGCGACGGCAATTACGGGGGAAGCGAAACACACGGAGATGGTCGCGACCACTCCCGAAGTCGAATCTGCGCGTCCGCGCGTGCCTGCAGGCGCCACCGGCGAGGAGAAGGATGAACGACCGTGTTTTGTGAAAGGTCAGCACTGAGCAGTCTGTTGAGTAGGTAAAAGCAGGCGGAAGTATAAAAACAAACAAAAACCATGGACCTTCTAGGTATTTATACTACTTTATGTGGCAGATGGTATATTTTTAAAATGTGCTACTTGGTGTACTATAAACCGATATCGAATATAACCCGAGCAAATTGGTCGACTTTTGAGTTTTAGTATTTTGTATAACCCGATATTCACCTCGCACCAAATGCTTCGAAAAAGCTGTTTTACGCTGAAATAAGCAAGTTTGGTATATACCCCGATATAACACGATATCACGATATAACACGATAACATGGTATCGAGTATACCCCGAGCAAATTGGTCGACTTTGTTTGTATAACCCGATCGGGTAATACACCAAACTTTACAGTAATCAAAAGATACGCAGTGTTATACCTTAGTAGTACGCGACGCATATTTCCTTCTTTTCAGAAGGAGACGCCGCCCTTGACGAGGACGACAGCGGCGAGGAGACCGCGCCAGGACGGCAAAAAGTATTCATCCCAATCAGCGAAGAGATCAAGAACAATTTTGTATCGGACTGCGACAAGCTAGGAAACCAAATCTTCATGTTGTTCCCGGCGGATGACATCTACAACAAAAACGCCAAAGCTGACATGTCTGGGTATGAGGCCGACGCGGGGACCGCGCGAATACTGGACATCATCCTGTACGAGGGTACCGTCAGTGTCGTCGATCCCGACAAAGTGAAGGCGCGTCTGGCCACCGTACGTTTTCCGGCAACGAGCAATGGACAGAAGGCCTGGCTGGTCACCGGCTCGAAGCTACCGAAGTCAACGGTGGGCGAGGTACCGTTGGGCGGCGGTGCGTTTTCCTGGAACATGAACCCGGATTCCGTGCGTTTCGATCTACAGAATCTGACATTTTGCTACGTCTCTTTGGAGGCCCTGCTACTGATGGCGTCGCCTATTCCGAAAGAGCAATTCGCTCTAACGTTGGATGTAAACCGCGAGTTCCAGTCCGGTTTCTCATGGGGCAACGACGCGTTCCTATACGCGAGGCGAAAATTCGAGGTGCGCTAATTTTACTCGTACCTACTAATTACCTCTATACTATGCCAGCTAGTATTGGCTTCGTGTTTTATGCGACGGCCGTTTTGGTCCCAATCGGGGGCCCAGGGATCTCTTTCCTTTCGTTTTCTTTTTCTTTCTTTCTTTTTACACACGGGGCCCCCGAGGGCCCCTATCTCTATTTTACGCCGATCTACGGGGCCCCCCGATCGGGGGCCCGGGCCCCCGATTGGGATCAAAACGGCCGTAGCATGTAACACGAAGTCAATACTAGCTGGCATAGTCTCTCTTCCCTTTGGAGAGCTAGAAGGGTTAAAAATTGTGTAGCTGCGGCGCTTTTAAATATTGGCACACACTGTTCTGTTCTTTTAGAGCGACGGCTTGATTTTCCTCTGCCACGATCAGGCTATCGCTAGCATGGGAGCCGACATTTTCGAGTGGAAGGTGGATCACAGGCAGGTTTTTTTTTAGGGACTGGGTTTACTGTCCACTTCGTCTAGATCGTATTAATTCATTATACTGCTGCTTCACATGAGCAGATATCGCCGTGACTCCATAACGCGCACCGAAGACATCGCCACGCGTAGGACTGTTTCCGCGCTGAACCCAACTTGTTTTTTTGTCTTAGGTAGCCGACGGGCAGGTGGGGGCATCTATCATAAAGTGACAACTATCATACATTAGCTCAAATATAGTGTGGCATATAATCTATCATAAATTGGCTGAAATGTAGTGACTAATTTTTAAGATATCGATATCGATATCGGTTAAGATATCGACAAACCTTTTTCATTGTTGCAAAATCAAATAAATTTACGGCTTCTTTTGGGTTCATAATACGGAACAGTTTTTGGTAAATAATAATTCTAAATAAAAAACCTGCCTGTACGTCGAAACGATTCTGCATTGCCAACACGCTTACTTGCGGGAGTGGATGTTGCTCGGCCTGATGTGGAAGGTGGCGCGAATCCCGACTGGCTCCATCAAGAGCGACCCATACGCGCGCGCAACTGCATCGTGGCTCAATGGTGTCATGTACGGCTACGCCCGCAGGAGATCCATCCAGCAGACTCAAATGGGCCTTCGTTCGAATACGTCGTAAGTTATTAGTTACATGCCGTTTGTTCGTTCTAATTAGTAAAACGACGATATAACGCGGCTTTCATTCAATGTCCACGGTACGCATTGTAACGTAAGTCTAGAATACTTGGTAACATCGTAGGGCTTAACGATCAGAAACTGAAGAAAGAGAAAGACTTTCGAATTAGTTCGGTCTATAATTATTTCCAGCATTTACGGGGTCCTAAAGAAGCAACTGGAGGGAATGCGCAAGACCGGGGAGGCGTCAGTGTCCAAGCCGAAAGGATTGGTTCCTCCTACATCGACGCTGCTGGACTATAGAGTTGAGAATATGCGGGCAAGGATGGAGCATTTCGAGGTTGAGATGCAGCGACGACTCGGCGAAGCTTGGACGAACCCGGCGCAGATGAACGAGGAAACTATTTTCGGTCGGGACCTGCTAAAGATTTTTAAGCGGAATGCTCCGGTGTACGGCCGATGCGGCATCTTGCGGTCCAGGAGGTCGCAGGTACGCTGGACTACTGCTGCGAAGTAAACATACTTAATAATATACGTTACTTAACTCACCTGCAGTTCCTTTATCACGATGGGCAAAAAAATACCTGCAACAACGTGCGATATTGACTCACCCGTCGATATCGATCCAGAATAAATCGATGTCTATTTATAAACCAACTTGTTCGCGACACGTGGTAAGCTATAGCCATCGAAAGGTGTAGTTATTGCTACGAACGAGTATTTCCTAAATCAGTTGGTTCTTCGATATCGATTATTTTGTTTCGATATCATCTGATTGGTCGATATCGACCGTCAAACAAGCGATATCGAGTTGAACGGCTTCTCCACCAGACCGACAAGCAAACATAGATTTAAGTAGCCGTCGTTCAGTTTCCTTTCTCATCCCCAAAATATACTTACTGCTTTCCTACCCTTTCAGCCAATGCTGCACCATCGCAGCAGTGGAACTTCGAGCGCGTCCATGAGCCCGGCGAAGAAGATGCAGGTCGCCAACCGAAGTCGCGACGGCTGCAGACGTGTTAAGCGCGGTTGGGTGCCGGGCGTTGCGTCCGCGAGCAAAGTGACCCAGAGTCCCGAAAAAGGCCAGTCCGAAGACGTAGACAACGCGTCGCAGACGTCGGATGAGGAGAAAGTAGAGCCGGCTGAAGCGCATGTGCATACGAAGGTACAACAGTAACTGTAGTATGACGAGTTCGGGTACATTACTATTGCCACATAGGTCGTACGTCATAATGCTAAACGTAACCCCCCCCCCCCCCCCCCGTTTTTATTGTCTTGTCGACTTCTGTTCACGGTACTGTTTCTTTCTTTGTGTTCTTTTAAAGCGAGCGAAGCGTAGTGTGGATGCAATCTTCAAGAAAGACGAATGTATCAACTGTAAGAATTTGAAGAGAGATTTGGCGCGAGAGGAGCAAATGAGAGACCAAGCGGAGGCGGCAAATGTGCTTCTAAAGGAGGAACTGTTCGAGAAGGAGTGGGAAGTGGAGAAACTGAAGCAGGAAATTGCCGCGCTAAAAGCGAGCAGGAAATGAATGTTGACGATATGCTACTTTACTTCTATAGGCTTTCCTATCGTTTATTCTACCTTACTTCTTACGGTTACCTATCGTAAAGGGCACTATTGGGGGGTAAACCCAGGCACGAGATACACCCGCACACCTTCGCTTTTCTGAATTGACCAGCTTAAAGCACGTTATGAACATTGTAGCTCATATGAAAGAGAAGATTTAAAGGAATCGATTGGTTGGTACGTAGAATACCTGTCTCAAACGGTCGTACGGTTCCTGAGTTATAGTGCCTGGTTTTTGTACCCCACGCCGTTCGCTGGGTTAACCCCACAGTTCCCTATACCGTATTTACCCATGGGGCTATGCAAAAATTGAGAGGTCTTATATGGGGCTATGCATAGGGGGGGGGGGGGGGGGGGGCTATGCATGGGGGGCTATGCATGGGACATTTTTTATGTTTTTTGAGAGGTGCACAGAGGCATATTTCTTAGGTCAACAGCACATGTTTTAGGGCATAATTGAGGTCAAAACAGGGTTATTCTAGTACAATACACCCCCAAGCAGGCTTATAGGTATCATAGCTTGGTGTGGGAGTGGCCATGGGTAGCTTATGACCACCTTATGTAGGTAGGTTCAGGTACTGTACAGTACATTATGGGGCTATGCATAGGGGGGGGGGGGGGGGCTATGCATAGGGCATTTTTTATGTTTTGCCAATATGGGGCTATGCATGGGGGGGGGGCTATGCATGGGTAAATACGGTATGTGCTATTTGGTAGTTTCGTAGTGAAGGTATGTAGCTTTGACATGTCACTTTGATCTCTCTTTGTCGTGCATTGCGTCAGTTTCAATACTGCTCTTGTGAGAGCAATACTTTCAGTAAACGAATAACTATCTACTTCGGTGTCGTTGCTGCTTGAGGACTGTTTATAATGCGGTTGCTTTTGAAATAACGTTAATGTTAACTTACCTACTACTTACAGGCCCGTTCGTATGGGAATTTGGGCATACGGTTGAAGTGGACATATAGACCATAGCACTCACACTGTAGTCTCCTTGCCTTGCTACTGTTACGCCACGTGTTCAGTTTTTAACCATGGTGCTCTGTTCGAATCTTTTCATGAACATGTGTCGCCTTGTGCCTTAGGACCTTACCTTACGTGCCTTGTACCCGTAATGTCTTATGAATTTATGATATAATCTTAGGGCCCTTGCTCAGTTTTTTCGCCTTAATGTAACTGCCTTGTATACTGTAAACGGAATGGATTGACTGTACTATTTTATATGTAAAGTCTTATTTTGTGTAACAGTTCATGTAGTAATCATGGTACTGGGCAAAAAATAATAATAATTGCATGCCTTTAATTTACCAGAGGACGGTGTAGTAATTGCTGCACAGTCGTGCGTGACTCGATAAGTCGTGATGTGGTGGGCGCAAGTCGTGATATCGATCGATATCGGGAGCAGCTTTTTCCCGCAATATCGACCTACATCGGTACAGTAGGGGGCAAAAGTAGGCAATATCATCTGCTATCGGTAGCAGTAGGCGAACCTGTCGACAGACGACGCGTTAGAAGCGTCATAAGCCTTCTCATGCTAAAATTCCATCTAACAGTAAGGTCTAACGGCGCAGGGTGTTGACGACAACCATCTTTTCCATGTAGTTCTCATGGTACTGGGCAATAATAATATTTGCATGCCTATAATTTACCGGAGGACGGTGTACTGAATGCTGTACGGTCGTGAATCGATAACGGCCGCTTGTGTTTGGCAGTTCTGGGAAAGAAAGCAGTTGAAATTGGTTGCGCCACTTGTGAGTTGGCTGCTCGATTCTAGGATTTCGGTCTGTTGGGCGCAAGTCGTGATATCGACCGATATCGGGAGCAGATCTTTTTCCACGCGATATCTACCTACAGGGTGTATCAGATAAAGCGTCGCTTACAACGGAGCCAAAGGAAGTGTCGCATTGTCGATATCGACATCGATACTCCGACAGTTTTGCTATCGTTACCGCTACCGATGAATTTCCAGTTCGAGTGATCGATATCGTCCTCGATATCGGTGATTTTGAGAAAGGTAGTAACGATAATGATTATCGATTTCCTGACAGTCACATCGATTCTCGCTATCGCTGCATTTCCTTTTGAAAAGATAAATATCGATCTCGATATCGACCATTTGCAGAAAGGTAGTATCAATATCGATTCTTATGTTATGATAGCAATATTGATTATCGAATTATCTACTTTATCAATCACTTATGCAACACTTTACATTTGCATATTCGTTGGTTTCTCATTTGAAAAAATGTACACGTAATGTACACGTTCTCTCCCAAACACGAAAGGTACAGCATCTAAGATACAAGACCTAAGGAGACGTCCTAAGGTTTTAAGGCGAAATGTCATAACGCACGTTAGATAAGGCCATAAGGCACAAGACGACACATTTTCCTAAAATGATCTGAGAAGAGCAAAAAACGACCGGTAGGTTTCACAAAAGCTAAACACGTGACATAACAGTAGCATGGCAACGAGATTGCATTTTGAGCGCGTTATTTAGCAGTCAATGTACACTACCCCGCGTGAACGTACCAGTAATTATTAAGAAACTGAGCATAAACGTCCTTCAAAAAC
Organism: Epsilonema sp. ZAB3_2; assembly: GCA_030247985.1. Lineage (NCBI taxonomy): Eukaryota > Metazoa > Nematoda > Chromadorea > Desmodorida > Epsilonematidae > Epsilonema > Epsilonema sp. ZAB3_2. Next base: position 16,541 of record JASAMW010003795.1, read on the forward strand.
CAAACACATTATAACCCGTCCTCAATCAACAGCGACACCCGAGTAGCAAGTAATACCGCAACGGAAATGTTGCTTCCACAGGAGCAGTTGTGAAACTGACGCAATGCACGTCGAGAGATCAACGTGACATACCAGAATATCATACCTACTGTACGAAACTAACTAGTAGCACATATTATAGGCAACGATATACGATACTATACTATACCTATACTAAGGCAACCGTAATAAAAAAAAAACTTAGAAAACCACCAACATTCACTTCCTGCTCGCTTTCAGCGTGGCAAGTTCCTCTTTCAATTCCTCCAACTCCAACTCCTTCTCGTACAGCTGCTCCTTTAAAAGCAAATTCGCCGCCTCCGATTCGTCTCTCATTTCCTGCTCTCGCGCCAAATCTCTCTTCAAATTCGTACAGTTGATACATTCGCCTTCCTTGAAGATTTCATCCGCACATCGCTTCGCTCGCTTTAAAAGAAGCAAAACACAACCGTGAACTGGTGTCGGCCAACGAGGAGAAATGCATCGGGGGTTAACGATACGCATTATGGCGCACGTTCAAGGAGGAATACCAATGGACCCGGACGCGCTGAAACAACTTACTGCCGTACCTTCTTTTGCGCATGCAATTCAGCCGGGTCAACTTTCTCCTCGTCCGACGTCTGCGACGCGTTGTCAACGTCTCCGTTGGGGCCTTTTTCGGGACTCGTCGTCAGCTTGCTTGCGGCCGCAACGACCGGCGACGAACCGCGCTTATCTTTCCTGGAACCGTCGTGCCTCCCGTTGGCGATCCGCATCTTCTTCGCAGGGCTCATCGACGCGCTCGCAATTCCACTACTGCGGTGGTCAAGCATGTGCTGAAAGGGGAGGAAAACCATAACTATCGCTTCGACTCCGAACGAAATTCGAGCGACGCGTTCTTCGTTGTAAGCTTGTTTGCCGGACTGGTGGACAAGCCGTACTACTCGATATCGACTCAGTCGATATCGATCAAACAGTAGAATTGGAAAAAGCAATCGATATTTGAGAAAAACACGTTCGTAGCAATAGCTTTTCCTCCATGTGGTCTCATTAACTAGGGAACTGAAGTAAATGCAGTAAACTGGACATTGAGTTTTTTGGATCGATATCGACGGGTGAGACAATATCGTACTTTGTTGCACGTATCTAACCCCCCTTCGTGTAAAAACCTCATTAAAAGCCCAATCACTGGTATGAAAAGTAAACTGTCTTTGCACTGCAGTAGCCCAGGTACCTGCGTCCTCCTGGTCCGCAAGTTGTCGCATTTGACGTACACGGAAGCGTTCTCCTGGAAAATCTTTCGCAGGTCCTCACCGAAGATAGCATCCTCGTCCATCTGCGCCGGGTTCGTCCAAGCTTCGCCGAATCGTTCTTGCATCTCAGCCTCAAAATGCTCCAACCTGGCCCGCATTTTCTCAACCCTATAGTCCTGCCGCGTAGAGTTAGGAGGAACCAATCCTTTCGGCTTGGACACTGACGCCTCCCCGGTCTTGCGCATTCCCTCCACTTGTTTCTTTAGGGCCCCGTAAATGCTGGAAAAAATGAAAGAGCTAACTACTTCGAGAGCCTTTCTCGATCTTCAGAAGGCGGTTGTAAACTCCTACGATGTAACCATGTATTCTGTACTGGCAATGCGTACCCTGCACATCGAATGATAACCATTGTGCCGTTTTACTAAACTGGAACTGCAAAGAGCAATGCAAGTAGTACTTACTGCGTATTCTTATGAAGGCCCATTTGAGTCTGCTCGATGGATCTCCTGCGGGCGTAGCCGTACATGACGCCATTGATCCACGCTGCAGTTGCGCGCGCGTATGGGTCGCTCTTGATGGAGCCAGTCGGGATCCGCGCCACCTTCCTCATTAGGCCGAGCAACATCCACTCTCGCAAGTAAGCGTGTTGGCAATGCAGAATCGTTTCGACCTACAGGCAGGTTTTTTTTAAATTCTTAGCTGCCAAAACAGTTCCGTTTTTTAAAACCAAGAAAAAACCATTACCTATGCACCATACATGTTTGTGTTCCTTCCAGCGATATCCTTGGCTTATATGCGTAATATTGTATTTCACTAACGTGCAAGGTACTAAACTGTTCGCTATACTACAGTGTTCTAGAAAACAAACCGGCCACCTTTCCGTGCATGCATGTAACTCTGCACGACACTTGAGGTTTTCATGCGGTTTTTTTATTTCATAGCCAAGGATTCAACTGAGATCTGTACAAAAAGCAGCTATTTAGTTCACATAGTTCGGAAATTACGACAGTTTGAGGACTGCCGATATCGCGCACCTTCAGCACGGATAAGGATTGCCGATATCGCAAAACAAAAGAAACACTTTTGTCACTTAAAGGTGATTTTTGGACACGCCACCCACAACCGCAATCAACAAACTATGATAAGCAAACAAACATGGGTCTGCGCGGAAACATTCTTAAGCGCGCCGATATCTTGGTACGCGTTGGGGACTCACTGAGATATCGCAGTATGTAAAACTCCAGTGAACTGTTTTGTAACTAATAACACCTAGTGGACGGTACGCAAACTTCCAAAAAAACCTGCCTGTGATCCACCTTCCACGCGAAAATGTCGGCTCCCATGCTAGCGATAGCCTGGTCGTGGCAGAGGAAAATCACACCGTCGCGCTAAAGAAACGGACAATTCGTTACAACATTTTTGAACGCGGCAGCAACTATTACTTCTACATCAATAAAAACAAGTGCTGCCCCTTTTAGAAAGTTTGGAATTCAAATTCATCCTATAAGAAAAGTATAATTATTGCAATATGTATGGTACATACATTTCCTGGAAAGTTCCTCTTTCAGTGCCACAACAAAAAAGTGATTGAAATTTCGTAATTCAATGTTAGGGTAAGCCCTTTGCCTTTTACTCCTACGCCTTTTTTTCCCGCGAGTGATAACGCGGAAGAACCCTCTATTGTAGATGCCGCGAACTGTGAGAAAATCGATATCGATATCGATACTACATTTTGTAAAATGACCGATATCGAGATCGATATCAATATTTCAAACGGAAATTTGATACGATATCGATATCTAAAATTTTCAAAGGGTCGATATCGATATCTTGGGCAGAATATCGACTCGATATCGAGATCGATATTTTGAAAATGGTTAAAAATAGATCAAAATTTCTTCACAGCGTACCAATAAAGCTGTTGTACACTATGCGAAGGTAGTTCTGAGTAAAAAAGAAGCTTTTTCAGCTACTCCACAATCAATGTTTCAAGTTTGGCAATCAAAGACAACTAGCTGATGACCACAAAAATCACCTCAAAAAACACTGAATCACCTCAAAAACGCTGTTTTTAGCATCAAAAACATTTGATTTCCCTTGCTTTTTGTGGTTCACAATAGGGGGCTATACACGAAAGCAAATGACATTAGTGGCTGATTTGGGGCTATACATGAGGGGGCTACATACGGAACATTACAGTACCACATCACCACCACAATTTGTCAAGGGTAGTAAATGCGTGTACTTGGGTGGCAGAAAATTTTCACTGAATCATAGGTAGTGCGAGCAAATTTTTGGCCAAAAAAGGCGCTGCAAACGCATCAAAATTTCGATATTTTTGAGCAAAAAATGGTCGATATCGAGATCGATATTTTACTTTTGCCAAATTTCGATACGATATCGATATTGCTGTTTGAAAAAAGACCGATATCGAGATCGATATTTCCAGAATTTAGAAATTTGATACGATATCGATATCGATACCAGAAAAAATTTCGATATATCGACTAATTCGATATCGATATCGATATATCGCGGCATCTCTACTCTATTGGTACATAGTCTACTAATACGAGAAAATTTACCGCACCTTGAACTTTCGCTTCGCGTGTAGGAACGCGTCGTTTCCCCATCTGAAACCGGACTTGAACTCGCGGTTTACGTCCAACGATAGAGCGAACTGCTGCTTCGGAATAGGCTTCGCCATTTGTAGCAGGGCCTCCAAAGAGACGTAGCAAAATGTCAGGTTCTGCAGATCGATCCGCACGGAATCCGGGTTCATGTTCCAGGAAAACGCACCGCCGCCTAACGGTACCTCGCCCACCGTTGACTTCGGTAGTTTAGAGCCGGTGACCAGCCAGGCCTTCTGTCCATTGCTCGTTGCCGGAAAACGTACGGTGGCCAGACGCGCCTTCACTTTGTCGGGATCGACGACACTGACGGTTTCTTCGTACCGGATGATGTTCAGTAGTCGCGCGGTCCCCGCGTCGGCCTCGTACCCAGACATGTCAGCTTTGGCGTTTTTGTCGTAGATGTCTGACGCCGGAAACCGCATGAGCATTTTTTTTCCTAGCTTGGCGCTATCAGACACAAATCGGAATTTTTTTCTGCGTTGATTCAGCGGTAAGTATAATTCTTGGACTTCTGGCGTGGTCTCCTCGGTGCTGTCCTTGTCGTCCACTTCTAGGACGGCGTCTCCTGAAAAAAGGAAAAATGTGAAGCGTACTCCGAAGGCTCACATTTCGAATCAGCGAAAGACTGTTAAGCATATAAAATAAGTCGTCAAAAGCATATCCACCTCGCATTGGAGCACACACAGACATCTATGACTTCGCTTACAAAAAAAAGAATCTTAAAACCCAAACGTAACTCGTCTTTGCGTCCAGGTTTCAACCGTTATTAGACGCACTAAACCTACTTCCGTCTGTTGCAACCTACTAAGCAAGACTGTTCAGTAGTGCAGTGCTGACCTTCCACAAAACACGGCCGTTCATCCGCCTCCTCGCCGCTAGCGCCCGCAGGCAGGCGCTGACACGCAGATTCGACTTCGGGAGTGGTCGCGGCGTTTTCGGCGTGTTCCGATTCCCCCCTAATCGCCGCCGCCACCACATGCCCGCTCCCGCCGCTCTGTCCGTCGCTCTCGCCGATTTTTTCGTCGCTCCCGCCGAACTTTCCTTCCACGCTTGATTCGGACAAGAAGCCCCTCTGCGATGCAAGGTCCGATCTATGACTTCCAACAGCCGCGTTCTCTTCACCGACCTCAAACTCTCCGCGCGATTCCGGACTTCCAACAGCCGCGTTCTCTTCACCGACCTCAAACTCTCCGCGCGATTCCGGACTTCCAACAGCCGCGTTCTCTTCACCGACCTCAAACTCTCCGCGCGATTCCGGACTTCCAACAGCCGCGTTCTCTTCACCGACCTCAAACTCTCCGCGCGATTCCGGACTTCCAACAACCGCGTTCTCTTCACCGACCTCAAACTCTCCGCGCGATTCCGGACTTCCAACAACCGCGTTCTCTTCACCGACTTCAAACTCTCCGCGCGGTGTTTGTCTTTCTCCGTCGTCTCCAAATCCATACTCGAGCTTTATCGCCGGGAGAAGATCCTGGGCGCCGGAAAGTGCGTTCGGTGACATTTGCGGTTGCGGCTGTACCTCGGGAAAGAGGGCAAACAGTTCCCCATCTCCGCCAGGGTCCACCTGGTCCCGATTTGGGGAAAAAACTGCGCCGATTCGTTCGCCAAATGGACTGCCGAACAGAGCAGCGGAAGTATCCTCAGGAATCTCCACTTTGCCCGGGGGGGTTCCCTCTGTTGCCGCTCCAGCTGTGACCCCGGCGTTATCTTCGGCTATTATATCCGCAATGAGGGCATCGAAGGTCGGGAACGTTGACGTTCTGCGCACAGAACCACTCTTGGCGAAATCCTCAGTTCCAGAGCCGCTTGGATCGACGGCGAAATCGTGTGACGAACGTGCACTCGCAGCGTCATCGGCGCCCTCTCCCGCTGTGGGTCCGCCGGCGACGGCTTTCGTCGCCGGTAGTCGCAAGCGTGCGCTAGCGGATGAGAAAAAGTTGTGACTGGCCTTCTCTGCTCGCTCGCGGGCGAGTGCATACGACGTGGTTGCGCCATCTCTCTCTTCGCCTTCTACTGCGCCTAGCCCGCTGCTACCCATGGAAGGATAGGAGCTATCGATACTCGAATCGAAAGCATCCTCCCACTGCAAAAATCCATTAGCATGAGTACACATAATCCAAACAGTTACTCTTACATCGATAGCGAATGAAAATCCGCGATATCGCCTAACGACCTATTGCGCGTTATTCACTTTGCTCTCTGGGACCTCCTAAAGGCGGGCACGGGCAGGGGCCCGGGCACCCGACACCCTCCTAAAGGCGGGCATGGCGGGCATGGGGAAAATCCTATAATACTCGACAATTCAGTATTCAAAAGCGAATGCAATGGGTTTACACAATTTATTCAAAGCTTACGCAGCCAACGGAAGTGTCAAATTCAGGCTAATCCTTGTACAACATGAAATAATTACTCCAAATGAAATTCTGAAAAGGAGGGCATGGGCAACAATTGGCAGTGAGAGAGGACTGTTCAATTTTTGAGCATTTGCAGACTGTGGAAAGTGGTTACCAGATGTGCATTAGGCTTGCCAGGTCTAAAAATTGGTTGCCAGATGTGCAACAGGGTTGCCACATCTGCGATAGGGTTGCCAGGTGTGCAAATTTTTGCCAAAAGTGCAAAATTATTGTCAGAGCAAAATCGTTGCCACATGTGCAACTGTTGCCAGTTATGTAACAGGGTTGCCAGATCTGTAAAAAGGGTTGCCATAGATACAGTTGGGTAGGGTACAGTGGAGCAAATACCATATTTATTGGTGCATAGCCCCTTGCAAAAACTGAGGTCCTATATGAGGCTATGCATTATGGTATTATGGTAACTATGGTATTTGCTCCACTGTACCCTACCCAACTGTATTTATGGTAACCCTTTTACAGATCTGGCAACCCTGTTGCATAACTGGCAACAGTTGCACGTGGCAACGATTTTGCTCTGACAATGATTTTGCACTTTTGGCAAAAATTTGCTCACCTGGCAACCCTATCGCAGATGTAGCAACCCTGTTGCACATCTGGCAACCAATTTTTAGACCTGACAAGCCTAATGCACATCTGGTAACCACTTTCCACAGTCTGCAAATGCTCAAAAATTGAACAGTCCTCTCTCACTGCCAATTGTTGCCCATGCCCTCCTTTTCAGAATTTCATTTGGAGTAATTATTTCATGTTGTACAAGGATTAGCCTGCATTTGACACTTCTGTTGGCTGCGTAAGCTTTGAATAAATTGTGTGAATCCATTGCATTCGCTTTTGAATGCTGAATTGTCGAGTATTATAGGATTTTCCCCACGCCCGCCATGCCCGCTTTTAGGAGGGGTGTCGGGTGCCCGGGCCCCTGCCCGTCCCCGCCTTTAGGAGGGCCCGTCTTCTCGGTATTAACTAATACGCAACCAAAACAACCAACAACCAAAACAACCAACGTGGACTTCCTAAAAAATAGCTCCGCCTAAATGACACACTAGTTGCGCGTGTGAAGAACCATGATCAATCAATCAAAATATACCCTTATCAAAAATGTGGGGTAGCGTGGGGACAGTTGGTCCAACAAAAGCAGTAATGTTTGCATCCAACAAAAGTCTAGAGTGACCGAAAAAATGGAAAGCTTCCAATGTCATAGGCGTTCAAACAAAATAGCATGAATTCGCATGGAAAATATGGGTTGCAATTCCAAGTGTTGAAGTTACTGGGCACTGAGAGCTGGGTGGTGAATGGCAATATATGTCTTGCGCAGGTGCTTGGGCAGACTTCAACTCAGGCTAGGCTTAGGCTTAGGGCTTAGGTATTGGATTCAGAGGGGTAGACCTCAGCCTCAGCCTTAGCCTGTCTGTCCATGTGCCTGTGCAAAGTAGCTATTACCATGCACCCCGCATCCACTATGCACCGCCTGCACCCCCAAATTACCCCACACTACCCTATTGCAAACGCTGACTCAAATATTATGATGCTACCCGGCCCATTTTTGCTTCGACAATGTCTGTTGCGCCACTTTGATTGTATGTGCCATTTAGGCAGATCCTATTTTCAAGAAGTCCACGTTGGGTGCGATTTGGGTGTTTTGGTTGTTGGTTGTTTTGGTTGCGTATTAGTTATTACCGTCTTCTCTCTCTTTTCCGCTCTATGCGCACGCAGAGATGACCCATCAGATGTAGGTTTTATAAGTATAAATAATCAGATATAGGTTTCATACATTCAAAGCTGGTTCGGGCAGTTACGTCATTTCTCGTCGTTCCACGGGTCATACTAAAAGGCGGACGCGGACACGGACGCGGACGCGGACGCTGTACTAAAAGGCGGACGCGGACGCGGACGCTGTACTAAAAGGCGGACGCATAAAAGGCGGACGCCGTACTAAAAGGCGGATGCATAAAAGGCGGACGCCAATTTCAAAAGGTGTGCTCACGTCTGCCCTATGGATGTTGTACTAAAAGGCGGACGAACAAAAGGCGGACGCTGTACTAAAAGGCGGACGCATAAAAGGCGGACGTCATACTAAAAGGCGGATGCACAAAAGGTGGACGACTATAACAAAAACATTTTTTCAACCTTGTGTCAATAAGAGCTGGCAATACTTGCACATCTGGCAGCATTTTCATGCATCTGGAAACACTTTTATGGCATGCCTTTATGTATGTTTCTTTACTAAACGGCGGACGCGGACGCATTTTTGTAACAGGCGTCCGCATTTTATGCGTCCGCCTTTTAGTACAGCGTTCGCGTCCGCGTCCGCCTTTTAGTATGGCGTCCGCCTTTTGTTCATCCGCCTTTTAGTACAACGTCCATAGGGCAGACGTGAGCACACTTTTTGAAATTGGCGTCCGCCTTTTATGCGTCCGCCTTTTAGTACGGCGTCCGCCTTTTATGCGTCCGCCTTTTAGTACGGCGTCCGCGTCCGCGTCCGCCTTTTAGTACAGCGTCCGCGTCCGCGTCCGTGTCCGCGTCCGCCTTTTAGTATGACCCTCGTTCCACGAGAAAAACCAAGTGTTTTTTCTTGATTATAAGTCTACACAAGAACAGAAAGCATTGATTTACCGGCAAAATTTTTCCGTGCTTACCACTTCACAAGTGCCTGCCTTTTCAGCGAAGCGATTTTCTGATGGGTCAAATGCAGAAACCAAGTACTCCTTGAACGGTCTATGCGTTGATGTCGTCCAGACCTCCTCGACACCACAACTTTTAGAACCGCGAGCTCAGGCATGGGTACGGTATCAGCTATTTTCGGCAGGGGAAGAAACGAAGCGTTTCCGAACTTAGCACAAAAACCCGCGCCTTTCCCAAAGGCGCATTCATAAAGGAAACAAATATGATATGAACAACAGAAACTTATGTTTTCATCGGCCTCGACTTCTTTTTCCACCACTTGGCAAAGGTATTTCTGTAGATAGTGTAAATAGGATTTGATCTTTTTACTTTTTGCGAGTCGTTGCGTTCTTTTCGTTTTTCCCAACTGTGGTGATACGTCTAACCAATGGCTGTGAATGTACATAACGCAAATGCTCTTGTCGCGACCGCTCTTTGTCGCCAAGAAACGTCCGGCAAACCTCTGCACTACGAGATGATGAAACTCGAGGTACATAAATTATTCCGCTCATTATTAATAAAAGTCATGCATAATTCAAGTAATTACCACCCTGCAGACGGAGCAAACCCAAGTCCGTAGACGGGTTCCCACCTTATTCCTACTTAAAGCGTTAAAACCCCGACCCAATAGCTGATGTACTGCTTCTTTCATTTTACTTAGGCTGAAGTCCAGAACTCCAGTGTTCTGCCGCAGGATTTGGAATTGGCTTCTACCGATATCAGCCATTACGTTCGTCTCATCGAACAGATCCTCGAGACCAATCACGGATTATCACTTCGCCTCGCTGAACCTTCGCCGTTTGCGTTGCCGATTGGGAATCTCAGCTTGGTACTGTCTCGTTCTGTTTTCACTAATAGGTGTCGTTGAAATAAGGGCTGGAATAGGAAAGTGCCAAAAAAGATTATACTTGAGTGATTGATGAACAGGTGGTAGTTACGGTACCACCTGCTAAAGTCATGTACTCCTAAAGCGCGCGCTCTCGGAGTACGTGTTCAAGTATAATCTTGTTTGGCACTTTCCTACGCCAGTCCTTATTTCAACGACACCTATTGATAACCACACTAGCTGACTAATCGCTCGCGTTATAATAAGAAAAAAGTACTGTTCAACTGATAACCGCTCACTGATTAGGTGCCGCTCAACTTCCACTCTCAACTCGTCGATGCTTGGCGAGCCAGGCGGGCGACGGCTCTGTATCGTAATCTCCTTTTCAACACCCCGCCGCCTACCACCCGTGACGGCCCTAACCAGACATACAACTGGAATATGGGTAAATTCCACTTAAGGTGGATACGGAGTCTTTCCAAAATAAAGGCGGGGTGGGCACGGGCACTTTATGAAACATGAAGGGGAGGGTGACCGGATGAAACGTCAATGTACTCAGAGGCAACTTCCACTGTGGAATGAAACATCAATCTCACCAGTTTACCCGTTAGTATGGGTTTCTCGGCGTTTTCTTTCGTTGAACAGAGTATACCATAGTAAACAGGCTATATGAGGTCCCATATTCATCGATCTCTCCTGAGACAACCAGGGCGAGTTAGAAAACGGCAGAGTACCCATATGAAAGAGCATCACCTGAACTTTTTAGCAAGCTTCTGTGCGCACCTTGAAACGGCCTGTGCATTGCGCAATCTTCGTTCAAACGATAGCCCCCAATATAAGGTTTTTCTGGAATAACTTTGCGTAGAGGGGCGCCAGAGGTCTCGATCGACTCGTCTCAGACGAATCGAATCAGTGAGACTCGCCAGTCTCGTCTGTGAGACGAATCGAATGGTATGCTGGATATTGAAAAATACTTAGCGGTTCGTTCAGTAGCGCCAAATCGCATGTTTTTGGGGGTGTTTTTGAGACGTCGTACTGCGCCAACTACAAGCAATTTTGCGTCGCTCTTTTTTTGTATGTGCTGTGTGGCGAGCGCTGTAGCTGCTCAAAATTGGGTCGGAAAGAGTCCGTATCCACCTAAAAAAACACTACTACAACCCGCCTTCATCATGCTCTTATTGAATAAAATGATTACCGCTTTCTTTAGCCAGAATCGAGGCGGTCAGGGACAGGACCTTCAACTTCATCCAGATTTACTCCGTGGCTGAGAGAACGGGAAGGAAAGGAACCATGTACGTGCCCGGCATGATCAGCGTCGTGCCCTTTACGTTGAGGAATGGCGCCAAGGAGCCGATCAGCTTCGTGCTTCCTGTGGGGGAAATGTGGCAGGATATCCACCTCAGCTACATGAAGATGATGGAGGAGATGGACGCTCCGGGTAAGCGTGTTGCTTTAAATCATTTCTGACCCAAGTGTCTCGGTCCTTTCATCGTCCGATTGCTCATTTATCACCATTCTTTAGGCTCTGGTCGCACGCGGTCCTTCGTCGACTTCGCCCTTCTTGAACAAATGTTGCGAATGCCGGTCACTCTTGATCTGGAAGCGGTGATCAACCAGATTCACGATGCCTACTTTGCCAATGCGGACATGCGCGTTTTCTGTCCTCTGGGAGAATACGATCGGGTACTCGGCTCTTTGGACTACATCTACCAAAGGGGCTACGACGACGGTGTCAACACGGTCGAGGAGCGCGCGAAGGAGATCTGCCAACATTTGGTTCCACTTGAGGATTTGGACTTTGTATTAGGCCAGGTATTACCGTATTTTTGGGTGTATAGCCCCGGGGCTATACAAAAATCGAGAGGTCTGATGGGGGGTTATACACTGGGGGGATATACACTAGGGGGGGGGGGGGGGATATGCATGGGACAAAATTTGTTTTTGAGAGGTGTGTAGGTAGATGCATGTTTTTGAGCTTAAGGTCAAAAGTACGTGCTTTAGGGCATAATCGTGGTTAAAACAGGGTTATTCTAGTACAAGACATGCTCAGCTAAGCTTATAGGCATGGTAGGATGGTGTAGGAGTAGCCATAGCTAGCTTATGACCTGCTTACATAGGTAGGTTAGGTACCTTCCAGTACATGGGGACTTATACACCGGGGGGATATACATAGGACAAAATTTATGTTTTGCCAATGGTGGGTTATACACTGGGGGGTATACTCAGGGGGATATACACCCAAAAATACGGTATCCCATTGTGATACGCACCGCGATATCACATCCCGATATCTGAAACTGTCCGAAACTAACGATATCTAAACAGCGATATCGGAACAGTTACAAATGTGACATCGACGACGTTACTGCCACCTGTTACATACTCGATATCGAGTTTAATAGCGGTACACTTTAATATGTCACAATCTGTTTACAGGTTCACAACGGTGGAGCTATGATGCACGGCGGTCTCGCCCCCAACATCCTTCCGACGGCGCCGAGTTTTGGATTTTACGGGACCGGTTTTCCATTGGACCGTTTTCCTTTGGCCTATGGTCCGCTCCTGTGCGAGGATCACCGATTCTACGCTGACGCTCATCCCGCTGATGTGCACGTGCGATCCATGGAGAGACAGCGTCTGCGCATTCACTTTATGGGCAACACAGCGGTCATGTGCGAAGTGTCTGCTGCGAAGTGCACTCTGTAAGTTATGATACGGCGTATTGGTAAAAGATGCGGTTACGTGTTTTTCTGTAATACTAAAAAAATCACCTTTATTTAGCCTCAAGCTTTACCTCAACCAACAGGCTGGATTTTACCTCGACCTCTACGGTCCACACTTCCCAATGGAACTGCTTGATCTACAGTAAACTGTTTTGCCGGAGAAAAGGAATGGAGAAAACATCGTCTACGTCCTATTCATTGAATGATGAATTCTTATCTCGCATGACCACTATGCCGGCGAAATAATGCTCAAACCTATTGATAATGCTGACGTCAGGTGTGTTCCAGCTGGTTTCTGTGTCTGTAAACCACAGGGTCCCTCACGTCCGCTTTTGCAATAAGCGCGAGAAGAAAACAAGTAAAACGAACCTAACTTATAATCAAGTGCTATTTCTAAGAAAGTAATGTACGGTAAGGGAAGAAAAGTACAACAAAATTTTGATTATGAGCGATTCTTTGGGACCCTGTCTTACTGAACAGAAATAGTACCTATTCACTAGAGTTGTTTTTTTCGTGCTCTTCTTCTGAGTCAGAACCGGGTAAGTTTTCAAATTACTTCTTCGTGCTGTGTTGCTTATGCTTTCATTTTGACCATATGCATTAGTGCTAAGTAAATAAAAAACCTGACATTACTGTTTCAGATAGTAGGCTACACTTCGCGTATGGAGTATAGGAACCGTGATACATGTAAATCGATATCGGAATAGTGAAAATATCGGAAAATTTTCCGATATCGATGTCTTCTTTTCGCACTTCTTCTATAAATATCGACCTCGATATCGGTCGTTTTCATACATCAATATCGCTATTGATATCGTATTTCAATTGGAAATTTATGTATCAAGTCGTATTACCAATGCCGGGCAATATCGCTAATACAACTTCGACTCCTCCGCCAGATGTCGAACGACATCACGACCTGTGCCTTGCTAACTGATACGTGAATATTTACTTGCATTATTTAGTTATGACATTCGCACACAGTATTGCACACATTGGAAATTTGACATACCACTGATTTCGACAAAATTGTAGATAGGTGTTCGTAATAGGTACACTTCTGTACGTAATGCATGTACTGACATTCGATAACGATAAAGGAAATACGCAATATACGATGATGAATTACGTAATGTACAAAACTAAGTACGTAATGACGTCATGTAGGCTAACTGATGACGTATGGTTTATTGTTTTGCTTCATTCTTCAATAACCCTGGCTGGCTTCTTCGTAGTCGTCGCCCTGGCCGGCTTCTTCGTAGTCGTCGCCCTGGCCGGCTTCTTCGTAGTCGTCGCCCGGGCTGGCTTCGTAGTCGTCGCTATCGCTGTCTTCCTTGATCTTGCTCTTGCCAGCGCCGTCATCTGCGGTTTCTTCTCCGAGCTGCTCTCCCTTCTCCTCGACCGACTCTTTCTCCTGACTCTCCTGGTGGTCTCCATCCTCCTCTCTCTCCTGCTCCTCTTCCTGGTCACTATCGCTGGTGTAGTAGAAGTCTTCCTCGTCGTTCGCCTTACCACCACTGGCTACCTACACAGCAGTTTCGATATCTTTATGGATAGATATTAACCGATACTGAATACGCCTGCCAACTCCATTCATTGGTGATCACGCGTGAGCACGAAAAAAAGAAACTCCATTACTGAAGGTGATCACACGTGAGCACTTCGGTCTACTTTTATGAGCTCAGCTGCTCATAAGTGCTCACGCATGATCACCTTCAGTAATGGAGTGTTACGTACTGCGTACGTATGGCAATAGTGTCCGAGGCCAGTAGTAGTGTACGTAAACTAGTTCTAGGTATGTAAGGCGAGTTTAGCCAAATGTCCCCGGACCGGTCCCTGGTGGGGTTGCCTAAGTCCGCAGTTGTGTCCGAGGGTAACGGGTTCGATTCCCGTTCGGTCCTATTTCTCTCCCCCCTTTTCGGGGCCCGGCTATCGCCAAACGGAACGCGGCACGTCACAGGAGCTTCTTTTTTTCGTGCTCACGCTTGATCACCAATGAATGGAGTTGGCAGGCATATTCAGTATCGGTTAACGCACTAAGAAACTTCTGACTATGACATTATCCACTGTGTCTACGTTTGACTGCACACGGGCAGTGTAGATTAGTATAAGCAGAACTTTTGGCATTGCTGTTTCGAAACAACAAATTTTTTCACCTTCTCAGGCGTGTCCAGGTCGGGGAGTTCCTCTCCCTTGGGCGCCGTCTTCGGTTCGATGTTTCGCAGCACGGTGTACTTCGGATACTTATTCTTATTCTCGGGATAGGCAGACGCCGCCTGCATACTGCCGCTGAAGCCGGCCGCCGCCGCAGACGTACCACCGCTGAACAGCGGACGCTTAGAACGCTTCGGTATGGTTATGCGAGCCTGCACAACCCGTTTCACAGACTTCGGCAAGGTGACCGAAATCTTGATTTTCTTGAGAACCGGTGCCGGCTGCTGCTTGTTGTCCGGCGATTCGCGTTTCTCTACAGAAACGATTGCAACGTATACAGCCCGGTTGAACAGTGATTCAGATTAGCACTTAGGCACACATTTCGTCCAGGTTAATCGATAACATGACTGACACATTCATTACTTTATGATGACTTACTGTAAAGTTTGGTGTATAACCCGATATCGAATATAACCCGATATCGAATATAACCCGAGCAAATTGGTCCGCTTTAAATTTTAGAATTTTGTATAACCCGATATTCAGCTAGCGCCAAATGCTTCCAAAAACTACAGTAGTTTACGCTGAAGCAAGCAAGTATGGTATATACCCCGATATTTTGCATAACCCGATATCGAATATACCCCGAGCAAATTGGTCGACTTTGTTTGTATAACGCGATGGGGTAATACACCAAACTTTACAGTAGGAGAACTGAAAAACGGAGCGCCAGTACATAAGGTTATCATTTATGAGAACTTGTGCGATTCTGTTCAGTACAAAACATGTACTCCTAGAGAGGCCTTCTGACGACGGCACTTCAAAAATGCGCATGCATGCGCACATATGTACTGGAGCTACTTTTTTCGTGCGCATGCATGCGCATAAATGGAGTAGGCAGGCATATTCAGTATCGGTTAACCCCCCCCCCCCCTTCCTAGTTAGAAGAGCCCGCTTGTCCGTGGACACCCGGTGGACGGGGTTTGTCCCGTCAGTGGACGGGGTTTGTTTTTCAAGAAAAAGTTGCCAAAACGTCAAGAAACAAGGCAAGGACGGAAGGCCTACAAGTCAAAACGCTCATAAATCTTCTCCTCGGCTCCACCATTGGCTGTTTCCTTTTGTCGTCATCGAAATCCGCTGTCTACAACTAAATAATAAAATACGACGAAATTTATCATTTCTTTGCAGCCGTTAGCTCATTCGAGAAACACTGCCCTCCTTTTATCACAATCACTGCTGCCTACCACGGAAGCCGCCTTTTCTGCTGCGAATTAATTGTTTCTTGAAAAGCAAACCCCGTCCACGGACGAGACAAACCCCGTCCGCCGGGTGTTAACGGACAAGCGGACACTTTGGTTTAGGAAGGGGGTTTAACCGATACTGAATATGCCTGCCAACTCCATTCGTTGGTGATCACGCGTGAGCACGAAAAAAAGAAGCTCCATTACTGAAGGTGATCACGCGTGAGCACTTCGGTCAACTTTTATGAGCTCAGGTGCTCAGAAGTGCTCACGCGTGATCACCTTCGCTACTGGAGCTTCTTTTTTTCGTGCTCACGCGTGATCACCAATGAATGGAGTTGGCAGGCATTTTCAGTATCGGTTAACACATACCCCCTGACCTGACGTCATTGTTGGCAACAACTTGTTCGTTTGCTGTCGCGGTTGTTATCCGTTTTGCTGTTGTTTGTTGTCCGTTTTGCTGTTGTTTGTTGTCCGTTTTGTTGTCCGTATTATGTGGGTGTTGTTGGTTTGTTGTCGCTCGTCAACACCCCTATAAAAACGGACAACCAAACGGACAACAAACAAGGAAACGGACAGCAAAGCAAAACCGACAAAGAAAGAAGGAAATTTTTGCCAACAATGACGCCAGATCGGAGAAATTGTTTCGCAAGTAGCTTTACATATTTTAGACTGTGAAAGTTTCACTGACCTTGATCCGGCTTCTCCATTCTGCTGAGTTTTAGCTTCTTTTCGCGAGAACGACTGATTCCGTTTCCCGTTGCAGTAGCTTTGTTTTCTTTTCTTTCAGCTTGTCTGCCAAACAGCGGTGGTCACGGAAGAAGGAGACAAATTTCCTGTTTATATCGTTCACTGATATGATTATTGCTTCTTTCCGTCGCTCACTTCCCGCTTTCTCGTTTCATTCAATAGACCGTCTCTTTCCGAATTCAAGCGGTCCACGCCGCCTGCAAGGCCGAATCCTGCCGAAGCGCCGGAAGCATGTACTCCTAGACCCTTTTTATTTTCAGAATCTAGGTATGTGAACAATGCCACATCCTAGTATCCGTCTTTCTGCGCGAATTTGCTATTTTTTATCAATGATAGAATCAATTTTGCTGCTTAGCCCTATTCAGCCCGCTGGCACAAAGATGGAACGTAGAATCTGTGGGAATGAATGGCGCAGCCTTCCCTCGTAAATTCTTATGGCCGACCCTTGTGGCTACCTGTTGGGCATAGTGCCATTGAAATAGAAGGAGGGGCAGCTTGCGCCGGGAAATTTTTTTACGTGGTAGGCCTGTGGCGCCCTAGATTACTTGCTTATGAATTCTCCTTATCACCTGCTGCGTCTGTAGATCAACTATTTTGCCTTTCTCCATGCTTCCGCGCTCTATTGCCGAATACAATTTTGTACTCATACTATTTTTCTATCATATTTCGCCCAGCTGAATAAAGTTGTCCACACGTACCGATTGATGGGGTCTACGAAACGACCGGCGCCACGCAGACCCAAAGGAAGTGGAATTTGTCCAAGGAAAATAGCATGTTATATGCCAAATTTCAAGCGGATTTCAACTGCGGAAGCTATATGCGTGAAAAATTGAGTTCCAAGTTTTCATGATAGGGTCTGTCGTTTCCAGGTGAAAATTAAAACGCGGGAAAAGTTTCTAGAAGTCTATGTTTTGACAGTTTCATAAAGTTGGGTACACATTTCAACGTTTTACAGTTGTCCATGTTTACTGATTTGCTTTATTTTGCAATAGAGGAGGCGTTAACACGCAGAGTTCTCACCAGGCTACGAGAAACGAGAAAACAAATGCGCGTACCTAACCATTTTACACATCAGGTCCTGATTGCTGTGAGCAGGAATGTATACTATAAGGAGTGTGGGGGGAATGAACATCTGCAGCGTTTCGTGCAAAGCATCACAGCGACCAAGTAGGGTCGTACCTACGGAATCCGTACCTAGGGAATCCTTACCTACGGAAGAAAATTTCCACACGACCTACGGAAAACAAATTCCACATCTACGGATTCCCTAGGTAGGTACGGATTCCGTAGGTAGGGAATAAAAATTCCATACCTATGGAAAACAAATTCCACACCTACGTATTCCACAGGTACGGATTCCGTAGGTAGGGAATAAAAATGCCATACCTATGGAAAACAAATTCCACACCTACGGATTCCACAGGTACGGATTCCCTAGGTAGGGAATAAAATTCCATACCTACGGAAAACAAATTCCACACCTACGGATTCCACAGGTACGGATTCCCTAGGTAGGGAATAAAATTCCATACCTACGGAAAACAAATTCCACACCTACGGATTCCACAGGTACGGATTCCGTAGGTACGACCCTACTTGGTCGCTGTGATGCTTTGCACGGAAACGCTGCAGATGTTCATTCCCCCCACCTATTATAGTATACATTCCTGCTGTGAGTGAACTTTACATTCTGCACTTTTTTTGCAAGAAATACGCCTGGAACCCACACCTTATACCTGACTTTGGGACGGAATTATTGCAGGAGGAACCGGATTCGCCTTCATCTATGCCGACAGGTTCGCCTCCTGCTCCCGGTATCAGACGATATCATCGAAATAGTTTCGGCTCCAACATTACCGATGTCGGGCGATATCACGGAAAAAGTTTCGACTCCTCCTCCCGATGTCGGACGATATTACGACCTGTGCCTACCGAACCAACCTTGGGTCGAGGAGCCACATCGAAAGTGGGGCAACCACCTTTTCAGCATTCCCCTACCCTGTCGAGAAAATTTCTAATGGAGCGGGCGGGATCGAGTCAAGGCTGCAATGCACCCACTACACCGTACTAATAAATGTGTCATGACGACTTCCTCGCTCTCTCTCTCTCTCACTATCAACTTCTCGGCGACGTTTACTTAGCTTCACGGTCACATTATCGACCAGTATCATGATCAATGCATGAACTCTTACCAAAATAAACCGTTACATATGAAATACAGTAAATTCAAACCACTTACAGTAAACGTGACCTTATCATATTGGTACGTTTCTTCATGTGCCAAATTGTACACGTGATGTACGTACACGCTCTCACCCTAACACGTAAGGCACAAGAGCTAAGGCACAAGAACTAAGCTAAGGTCCTAAGGTCATAAGACATGAGGTCGTAAGGCACGTAATGTAAGGCCCTAAGGCACAAGACGACACATTTTCCTGAAAAGATCTGTTACAGAGCAAAAAAACTAGCGATAGGTTGGGAAAAACTCAACACGTGACATATCATTAGCATGACAACGAGATTGCATTTAGCGCGTTTTTTATAAGTTCATGCCCACTTCCCCGTATGTCAACTCCCCCATGAACGTACCAGTAATTAAAAGGCAACTGAGCATAAGCATCCTTCAAAACCGACCACGTTATAACCCGTCCTCAACCAACAACGACACCCGAGTAGAAAGTAAATACGGTCACGGAAAGTATTGCTCCCACATGAGCAGTTGTGAACCTGACGCAATGCACGACGAGGAGAGATCAACGAAACATGACAAAGTTACATACCTTAAGTATGAAACTAGCGAATAGCACACATATTTAGAGATGCCGCGATTTATCGATATCGGATTAGTCGATATATGTCGAAATTTTTTCTGGTATCGATATCGTATCGAATTTCTAAATTTTGGAAATATCGATCTCGATCTTTTTCAAACAGCAATACCTATATCGATATCGTATCGAAATTTGGCAAAAGAAAATATCGACCATTTCTTGCTCAAAAATATTGAAATTTTGATACGTTTGTAGCGCCTCTTTTGCCCAAAAATTTGCTCGCACTACCTATGATTCAGTGAAAATTTTCTGCCAACCAAGTACATGCATGTACAGGGTGTCTCATAATAAACCATCCACCTTTCCGAGCATGTAACTCTGGAACCACACCTTAGATTTTCATGTGGTCTTTTCTATTTTGTAGCCAAGGCTTCAACTGAGATCTGTACAAAATTTCAGCTTAATAGGCCAACTGAAAGCTGCTGAAACACCTTTCTCCGACGGTCAAAACGAGGGTTTTTCGAACTGGTAGTGCCGATTAGGGGTCTTCTGTGCACGGTCTAAATTTAAATTTGTCTCATAATGGAAAAAAGTCCCAAAATGCTAGGACCCAATGCATTAACCACAGTGCCAGCATAGCAAACGCATGGAACTGGGTATCTTGAAAAATTAAGACCTTAATTTTCCTCCATACTAAAGAGACGCCGATTTTGAGCTTCTGGATTCAAACCGTTGTAATTTCCGAAGTATGTGGACCAAGTAGCTAAAATTTTGTAAACATCTAAGTTGTTGAAGCCTTGGCTACAAAATAGAAAAGACCGCATGAAAATCTAAGGTGTGGTTCCATAGTTACATGCACAGAAAGGTGGATGGTTTATTATGAAACACGAATCACAAAAACCAAGGGAAATCAAGTGTTGTTGCGCTAAAAACAGTGTTTTTGATGTGATTCAGTATTTTTGAGGTGACTTTTGTGGTCAACATTCAGTTGTCTTTAATTGCTAAACTTGAAAAATTGATTATGAATAGCTGAAAAAACTTTTGTTTATTACTCAGAGCTACCTTCGCATAGTGTAGAACTGCTTTATTGGTACGCTGTGAAGAAAGTTTGATCTATTTTTAACTATTTTCAAAATATCGATATCGATCTCGATATCGAGTCAATATTCTGTCCAAAATATCGAAATCGACCCTTTGAACATTTTAGATATCGATATCGCATCGAATTTCGATTTTCTGACAGCTCTGATATCGCGGCATCTCTATATACTACACTTAGAAAAGGCAACCGTAATAAAAGAAACTTAGGAAACCACTTAGGTAACAGCGACACCCGAGTAGCAAGTAATACCGCAACGGAAATGTTGCTTCCACAGGAGCAGTTGTGAAACTGACGCAATGCACGTCGAGAGATCAACGTGACATACCAGAATATCATACCTACTGTACGAAACTAACTAGTAGCACATATTATAGGCTATGTACGTATAGTGTCGGTTTGGGTCCTAAAAGATTAGACACAGTAACGGACAGTGCATGATTCTGTGCTTCATTTGTCGTGAATGTCAATGCGGCCTAAGAGGTCAAGCGCGTGTTCAATTCATTGGGCAGAGGGCTCCTCCGCCAGAATCTTTTCAGTCTTTTGTTTCCGTTTCGGCCATTTCATTTACCCGTCTTCGCATTCCATGTTCGCAACGCATTGCCTGCCTTCTTTTTGAGTGTGCTCTTTCGGCCGGTGGAGTGCCCAATATATCGCTTGTGGCCTTAGCCCGCCATATTACCACTTCATGCAAGTTGCACAGAATCACTTCTGGCCAAATGCTCAGGTCCAGAGCTGATTGGACCGACCGCGAAAGCGTGTGAAGAACATGCACTCCCAACGTCTTCGGCGCCTTCTCCTACTGCGGGTCCGCCGGCTCCGGCTTTCGTCGCCGGTAGTCGCAAGGTTGAGAAAAAGGTGTGACTGGCCTTCTCTGCTCGCTCGCGTGCGAGTGCATACGATGTTGCGCCCTCTCTCTCTTCGCCTTCAATTGCGCCTCGTCCGCTGTTACCCATGTGAGGATATGAGCTACCGGTACTCGAATCGAAAGCATCCTCCCACTGCAAAAGTCCAAACACAAGAGTAAACTGGAGACAAGGAACACTTTTGCTCACATCGATATCGAAAGAAACGCAGCGATATCGCCGAAATCATTCCGAATCACGCTTTGGCATTTAACGGAGATATCGACCCTTTGCATGCGATATCGATACCTCCCATAAACTGCTACGCACATCGATATCGACTGGAACATAACGATATCGTCGAAATTATTGCCCGGTCCCTATTGGAAATTCGTCGACAAATTCAAATTATCGACGATATCAATTAATTTGTCGACGATATCGACAAATTCCGTACGATTAAAAATGAAGTTAACCCCTCCTATATTTCACAGGTCGCCGCGACCAAAATGCGACAAAATGCGATAGCATTTGTATCGCATTAGTAGCGCACTTGTATAGCATTTGTATCTCATGTGGTCGCATGCGATCGCATTTTGGTCGCATTTTTGCAAACAATTTTTCCAAAAATGCTACCAATGGCGTTCTGGACACTTTGTCAATTTTGTCGTCTGGGGTCGCATTTTGGTCGCGGCGACCTGCGAAATACAGGACGGGTTAAAGGGGGAATCTGGCGCGAAGGTACTAAGGGATGGGCAAATTTCATATTTTTGACTTTTCAGGGTCCTAACAGACGTTAATTCCCGCCAGATTCCCCCTTTAATGGCGTTTTAGCGAGGGTGCACGTTGCGTATATAATTCGCCCTCCTTGACGAACTTCCACCGGATATGCTGCGTACGGGCAAATTTCGGGCCCCAAAGCGGCTCCAGCGCGTAGCAGGGAGATCGCGTCGCTCTCAGTGCTCGTCTGTACATAGGAACGTCGCAAGCCCGAGGTAGCTGCTCGTCCGTCTCACAGAACCCCCGCACGACACAAGGTGTAAAAAGTTCTTTCCCTTCATGGTTCTCTCTGAAGGCCACGTACGAATCATCCTCAAACAGTCGACGAGACATGACGAATATTGAACTGGTAAAGGAAACAAGAGAACAAGTGAACGCCGTTTAACTCTGAATAACCCGCCCGCGACAGACAGCAGTAAAAATTCGTTCTCCCTCTCTCTTTTCCGCTCTATGCGCACGTAGAGATGACCCATCAGATATAGGTTTTATAAGTATAGTCGGAGAAACGATCATGAGTTCGCTGGACAATTTTTCCGCTCCCGTGGCAATGTAACATTTCTAAACATTCTAAACAAGAATAGCAACCGGCTTTTTGACCCTTTTTCAAAAACTATTGGTATTCTTGTTTAGAATGTTTTAGAAATGTTACATTGCCACAGGAGCGGAAAAATTGTCAAGCGAACTCTTGATCGTTTCTCCGACTATACATTCAAAGCTGTTTCGGGCAGTTACGTAATTTGTCGTCGTTCCACGAGAAAAACCAAGCGTTTTTTCTTGATTATGTCTACACAAGAACAGAAAGCATTGATTTGCAGTATTTTTCCCTGCAAAATTTTTCCGTACTTACCACTTCGCAAGTACCGCATTTACCCATGCATAGCCCCCCCCCTATGCATAGCCCCCCTATGCATAGCCCCATATTGGCAAAACATAAAAAATGCCCTATGCATAGCCCCCCCCCCCCCCCCCCCCCCCCCTATGCATAGCCCCATACATGCCGAGCTGAGTTGGCTCGGCTGGCGGCAGTTCGTTCGTACCTTTTTGGCAAGACTACTGCCGCCAGCCGAGCCGACTTGGCTCGGCGTGTATGTACTGTACAGTACCTGAACCTACCTACATCAGCTGGTCATAAGCTACCCATAGCCACTCCCACACCAAGCTAAGATTCCTATAAGCCTGCTTGGGGGTGTATTGTACTAGAATAACCCTGTTTTGACCTCAATTATGCCCTAAATATATGCTTTTGACCTAAAAAATATGCCTCTGTGCCCCTCTCAAAAACATAAAAAATGTCCCATGCATAGCCCCCCTATGCATACCCCCCCCCCCCCCTCTATGCATAGCCCCATATAGGACCTCTCAATTTTTGCATAGCCCCATGCATAGCCCCACGCTCTACATTACGCTAGCCTTTTCAGCGATTTTCTGATGGGTCAAATGCAGAAACCAAGTAGCCTACTCCATGGACAGCTAAATTAACAATCCTTCAAGCGTAGTTTAGTAACATGCAGCGGTCCATGCCTACTCCTTGAATGCTACGGCTAGGTAGGAGGGGGCCTAAAAGATGGCAAATGGTGCACATGTGCGCGAAGAGATAAAGATCGAATGAGGAAGGAGTCAAGAAAGTGTTACTGTCGTGGCAAACCCACTTCGTTTCAACGATTCGTCCGCTGAAGGATAATATGGCAGTAGACGGTAAGTACTGTGTAAAGAATGAAGCGTAGCCTAAACCTAAAACCGTGACACTAATACCTAAACCACTAAAAATGCTGAACTGTTTCTTTATAAGTTTATCAATGATTTATGCTGAAACTTGGAGGTGCACATGATGGCAAGTGAAAATTCAGCAAGTGATACGTCTATGATAATTACTAGTGGGAGCATTCTTATCAGTGATCACAAGCTTATCACCTTTATCAGTAATTTGATTATCATGGCAGGGAACCCAATAGTTGCAGCCAAGTTGGCGATAACTGATAAGGTGCTGTGAAAATCACTGACAAAATAAATATGTCTGATAGGATGATAAGCTTGTTATCACTGACAAGGATGTACACACTTGTAACCATGTGCGCCTGCCGTTTCAGCACATGAATCATTGATAAAGTTCAGCATTTTTAGTGGTTTAGGTATTAGTGTGTTGGTTTAGGTTTAGGCATAGGAGCTGTATGTTTAGGCATTCTTATGCATTTTCCAGCATTGGGTTAGGGGGTTAGGAATTAGTGTGTCGGTTTAGGCTTAGGTTTAGGTTTAGATTTAGGGATTAGTGAAACCCTCGAGGAACTTGAGTTTTCGGACTCTTCGGCAAAGCAACTTTTCGGCAAAGCAACATTGAACTGTTACCCGTGTGGGCTTTTAGGCGATGAGCGAAAGGTTCTCCTGTCGCTGTACTGGAAGTGTCCGCAGGAGCAGCGAGAGAGACTGGAAAGGGGCGGCTGTATTAGGACTCCAAGCTTCGCCATGCGCTGCGAGAGTGGCAACTCGTACGGAGCCCTTAGCTACACATGGCACTTGCGCATTGGCGGATTGCAGTTAGAGGATGCCCAGCAACCACGCAAGACTAGGAAGAGTATTCGCTCCAAACCGGGAATTCATAGCATGAAGAACCTTCAGAGAGTGTGGATGGAGGTAGAACACGAGACGGAGACGCTGACGGCATCGGTGCACCATCTACGTTTTCGTGTTTACAGAGGCGGGAGGACGCACCGCGTCATAGGAGGTAAAATGAAATGACTAATGGCGCGTTCAAAGGACCTTCATTGTAAATCCGTTCATCCGTATGTTCACCATATAGGTTGACGGACGGACGGACGAACACATTATGGGTTGACGAACGGACGGATGCACTGATTTACGGACGTCTGGTGAACGCGCCAGAAAACGCCGGCACGTAAGTAACAACAGCGCCACGTGCCTACTTTATGCGCCCGTCTAATAGTTGTACGCCCGCGTCCGCGTACGCATGCTAGTCCAGCGCCCGCGTTCGCGTCTACGTTTCAGTTGTACCATTCCATCTGACAAAGCCCCATCTGTATTCCTAGAGAGTTCCCTTTCTACGCCGGCTGATCTGCCGCCGCTTTGCAGCGGGAAGGGGCCACATCTGCGGTCGAGAGGCGTTTGGGTGACTGGAACTGGGCCCTGGAAAATCAACGAGGAGGACGGAGACATAACGTTCATCGCGATTTGGACGATGTTGAAGGATGGGTTCAATCCGAAAGGCGTGCTGCAGTGGTTTGGACGTCCTGGCGGACAAGTCGTGGCTGGTGGCGCGGCGAACGCTCCGTCGGTGGCGGACAAGCGAACGGATTGTGATTACCGTTTGCGTCGATGTTCAAGCGATTCCTCCCTCCTACAAGCGCGCATTCCACTGCCCAAAACTGCTCTTGTCTCAAAGAAGTAACGGTATCGATATCGACATTAACGGTATCGATATCGGTAACGGTATCGATATCGACATTTTTGCTGCATTTGGGCACAATGCTAAGCCGATATCGAATTTGTTAAGAATATTACCGAATTCAACTTAGGCCCTTTTATAATCGCTATTTGAAATCAAGCTATTTCGAAGTCAGTAACTGAATTAATCGTGCTTGTGCGGTACACGATATTGAGCGATATCGAAACGTATCCACTAGTTGAACGGTACGTCTTCGTTCGGTTCAGCAAATTAAGCGATATCGAACAGTTATTTGTACGGACTAATAGCCTGATTTGTGCAGTATGTTTGTAAACAATATTTCTAAACGGGTCACCCAGCTATAACTCTGTTAATTTAAACATTAGCCTACTAGCGGTGGTATGCGCGTTTTACGCTCAGCGTCGACTGGACGAGCTCCCTTGGAGCGCTGGGGCAGTCTCAATTTCTCGTCGCAGCGCGTGCTGTCGACTGCGGGTGCCATACGAGTGAACTGTCCCGGAGACGGGACCTACGTAGTCATCAACCTGGGACAAGTCGCGAAGTGCATTCCCTTCTTCGCCGGCTTCGTGCATTTGCGCGAAGCAGAGGTTAGCCGA
This sequence comes from Epsilonema sp. ZAB3_2, assembly GCA_030247985.1. Taxonomy (NCBI): domain Eukaryota; kingdom Metazoa; phylum Nematoda; class Chromadorea; order Desmodorida; family Epsilonematidae; genus Epsilonema; species Epsilonema sp. ZAB3_2. The sequence continues at coordinate 42,723 of JASAMW010003795.1, forward strand.
ACGGGAGTAGTGAACCTGGCCGTGCGAGCGCTGGAAAACTCGACAGCTACTTTCACTGGAGCAGCCGTCAGAGACGTCGTACACTTCGCCTGCACTGGAGCGGAAAATCTACAGTTTGCCAGTCTCTCAACTTTACTAGTCGTTATGGCGGTGACACACGTTATTGTCCGATTCACACAGGGTTTCTTGACGACTACGTGGCAGTAAGGGATACGCGGTGCTTCCGAATAGAAAAATGCTTTCCTTTGGACACACTACTGCCCGAATAGGTTTAGATTGGTTTAAATTTAGCTGAGCAAGTCTTGTACTAGAATAACCCTGTTTTAACCGCGATTATGCCCTAAAACACATACTTTTGCCCTTGATAACGTGGCTCTACACACCTCTCATAAAAATAAATTTTGTCCTATGTATATCCCACCCATTGTATATCCACCCATTGGACCTCTCAATTTTTGTATACCCCCATGGGGCTATACACTCAAAAATGCGGTATCGATATCGACAGCGATGTAGCGATATCGATGTATGTTTTGATGACTGTTTGACTGTTTGAACGGGATATCGCCGTAAAACAGACAGCTGATTGCGGGTGGTCTCCTATTTTCGTTTTACATTCTTATGCCGTATATTCACACCCCTTTGTCTACATTTTGCAGACACTACTTCCGGCTACAAACGTCGTTAAGTAGAGAAGAGAATGGCTAAAAGTGATTTGCGTCCCACCGCCATAGCGACCGGTAATGGACCTTTTGGCCGTAAGTGACTTCTTTGGAGTTTTTGCTCTGAAATCTCGTTTGGAAATCTACTTGTGTGACAACATAAAGCTGGAGACCGTTAGCCTACTGTGTCACGAGGCATCTGTGTACCAGCTCGGCGTACTGTACAACGCTGCACTCACGTACGCAGCCGGTCACCTGTATTCGCTCAGACGTTCGAACCATTGGCGAGAGTTTACGGACGACGCCAGGGAAACCGCTGCTGATAAGCTCAGCGAAGAGTTGCTGTTTTTTAAAGGGGGGATTTGGCGGGAAAGTTTGTATGGGGGAAGGGGCATTTCGCATTTTAAAGGGGTTCGCCGTGGCGAAATCCAGCAGGTAAGGCTGCTATGCTGGGGTGATAGAGCAAGTTCTAAGCTTTCATTTGATGTGTATATTGTACGTTCGAAAATCGCTGTTTGCCCCAGCAAAATCACCCCAGCATAGCAGCCTTACCTGCTGGATTTCGCCATGGCGACCCCCTTTACACTGTTGAAAGCACCTACATATGTTAATTTGTATTCTCTTTCGCTTTAACCCCATGTGCAGGAGTTGATTTTGCGTCTGTGAGGCGGCGCCCCAGTCTAGAAAGCTGGAAATGGGCAAAAGTTGTTCTGAAATTCACTTGCTAAACTGGGGCGCCCCTTTACAGAGGCAAAATTGAATCCAGATTGTGGGATTAGATGGAATGAGAAAAAGTTTTACATCGCATAGGTCCATCAAAAGTCAAGATATGAAATTTGCCCTTCTCTTCGTATTAAATTATCGCCAGAAGCCTCCTTTTAAAGGGGGGATCTGGCGGGAATTTAGTACGGGACGGGCAAATTTCATATTTTTGAGATTTGAGGGGCCTATCCAAAATTCCATCCTCTTTCGATCTAACTCCACATTCTGGAGCCGATTTTGCCTCTGTGAAGCGGCGCCCCAGTAGGAAGGTGATTTCGCAACACTTTGGCCAATTTCGAGCTTTCTATAGTCCGGCCAATAGCAGTTGGCACCTGAACTCAAGGCGCGTTGCGTAAAATAGATTTACAAATGCGGATTTCTGTCCACGCTTAGTGTACTCCTATTTAGCAGAAGTACATGCAAACTACACAACTCGCCTTGAGTCCAGGTGCCAACTGCTATTGGCCAGACTATAACTGGGGCGCCGCCTCACAGAAGCAAAATCGGCTCCAGAACAGGGGGTTAGATCGAAAGAGGATGCGATTTTACATAGGTAGGTGCTTTCAAATGTTAGAAATTCGAAATTTGCCTCCCCATACAAACTTTCCCGCCAGATCCCCCCTTTAAGTATCCGGTTTCGTAGAAGGAAACGCGTGGTTCATAAGTTTCGGTGGGGACAATATTCGTTTACTAAGTGGCATGAATGAAGCAATTACAGGTCGATATCGATAGACAACATGTTCCGCGTCGTACGGAGTGAATGTTTGCTGATACGTATACGTAAATTCTGTTCATACTGTAAAACGTGCATTCACCCCTATTTCGAATACTTTAACTTTCATGCGTATTCATGTACCTTGTACTAGCTGATGAGATGATATGTACGTACCTTTTTTTCTACCTTCTTCCGAACCAAAATAAAAAGCTGATAAGAAGGCCAGTACAGCACCGATGAAACCCGCTAGCCTAACGCAGCGTTTGGCATTGTGTTTTTAGGGAAAACGCTATATACTAGGCTGCAGAAAATTCGCTACGCACTACATACACACGTAATTCACGAATACAAGACGCATACAGCAAGCTACGTACACAATGTAGTAAGTTGTAACATTGGGTAAACGTGCAGAATGGAGTGATAATTAGGGCAATGGAAAGTACGCAACAAGGAGAAGCAAGTACAAAAAAATATTGTTCATCACGAGACTTAGTACATAACGCCGTGTACGTATCTCATTCTCTGGTATTTAGCAATTTCTCTCGCAGCTCGCTCAAATTTTACTCGTCATTTTGCGTACTTCTGCCTCGGCGGTTTTGCGTTGTCGACGTTCCTTCAGCAGTTCCTTTGCTCGTTCAGTCGCCAGGCGTTTCTCCTCAGACAATTCCCGCTGCAGACGTGGACATTTGGCGCAAGATTCGCAGTCATTCCCACCGCCCTGATCCCTTAGTCGCTGTAACAAACAATTCGAAATCACCATTTCCTTGCCGCTGCTAGTATGCACCGACAACGTCTGAAAATTCTAGACGCAGGCTAGGGATAGTACTGTTCTAAACAAGACGACGACGAGCTTACCTTTCGACGATGGACGTCAGGGCGGCGTTTAGGCTTGCGTTTTCCCGCCGATTTTGCAGAACGATTGCCAGGTTCAGACACCCATCCGTGCTTGTGTACGCCGACCACCTACGCGAATAAGTAATATCACAGTTAACAATAGCAGCAAATGCAACGGGGAGGGATTAAAATTCTTATGCGTTTTCGGACAGCGAGACGGAGCTCGAAATAGGCGCAGTAAAGGGAAACGTGAATGCAACCAGTTACCTCCTGCAGAAGATCCTTCTTTTGCCGAAGTTTCAAGCGCTGCCGGCGTCCCTGAGTGTTGCGTCTAAAAATGGGCAGCAACTCGTCGCCGAAGATATGACGGTCCTTTTCGGTCGAACGTCCGGATGCGGGAGGAGTAGCCATACATCTCTCGAACGCCGCAAATCGCTGTTGCATCGTCACCGCCCGGTAGTCGCGTTTCGACTTGTCCACTGGAGCTGTAGATGTGGAGACGCGGACGTTGAGCAGTGCCCCGTGACGAATCTCTTCCAGCTGCTTCAACGTCACCCCGAACAGACTATAAATATACGCACAGCCATGTAGATTTGCTAAGACTGTAGATGGCCATGTAGATGGCTAAGACGAAATAGCAAGCAACTAAAGAACTAAGTAGCGACGTTGACTGTTTGCGTGGGATCGATAAGGAGTTGTTTTTAATGGTCAGGCCAGCATAATTTATCATCGTTCACAACGCGTTTGAACAGTTGTCCGATATCCGATATTGTCGAACGGTTGAGCAACAGCGGATATCGGCATATCGATACCGATATCGCTCGTGCGGGCAACGACATCGAATCTGATCTACGATATTGTCGAACGGGTGAGCTATAGCAGGTCGACTACGCTCGTAAAAATGCGATATCGGATATCACTCGAGCACCTGCGGCGCAAACAGGCGCAAAGGTGTTTGCTTACTAACCGAGTGGTTTGATGCAAGCCGAATTGTGTCTGCTCGATCGACCGCCTTTTGGCAAAGCCGTACATGGCCCCGTAAATCCACGCGGCGATTACGCGAGCCCTGGGTTCCGTTCGAATTGACCCGCTGGGCAGCCTTGCGACCTTCCGTAGAAGTCCGAGCAACAGCCACTCTCGCAGATAAACGTGCTGACTGTGGAGGATGGTGTCAAGATACCGGGGACTGCTCCTTGCAGAACTTAGCGTGTATTTGTTCCTATTCCAACACGAAGGAAGGCTTATGGGGAAGGGGCTAAGTGATTTGAGCACGAGTTAACGAAGACAATTAACGGCGGGGGGTAACGTTACGAACGAACAGGTATTTTCACAAATGCTTCCCACCATTGAATAGAGAATTTTTTTCTGCCCATGTGCGTCATGTCAAAATGTTGTAGCTCCTTGCGTTATTGAGGTACGTAATTTTTTCGGTATCCATCTCCCATAGCTGTGAACCACTATGAACCACTGGATGCATTTTGCTACCAATCATCGTGATTGCGCAGTTTCTATTCATGCTATTATGGACCATGATAAAAGGACTATGATCATTCTTATGCTGAAGTCGAATGAAAGGTGGCAGAAAAAAGTGTCCATGGTCAACTGGAACTGTCCATAAGCCCTGTTCATAAACTGCGCAATCACCACGACAGACAGCAAAAACGCAACTGTGGCTTTTCTGTGGTTCACTCCTATGGGAGACTGACATCGAAAAGCTTGCATTACTCAAAAACGGTAATAGCAACAACTTTTTGACATATGACGCATATGGGCAGAAAAAAGTTCTCTATTGAATGGTGGGGAGCATTCTTTGAAAATACCTGCTCGTTACGTAACGTTACCCCCCGCCTTTAATGTGAAGAGGTTAGGTGTCGTTCTTGGTCATCGCGTATCGATTCCTACTGCTAAATGGTTAGGTTTTTATTTTGCGGAACCTACAACCCCCCCCCCCCCCCCCCCCCACTCGTCTCAGTCTCGGCTACCCCATTATTCACTCTACACGCTGTCGGCACTGCGGAACAGTCCCCTGTAGCACGCACTGCCGTTCAGGACGTCCAGTGACATAGACGCGAAAGCCTGGTCGTGGAGCAGAAAGATCACTCCATCCTTCTGCAAACGAAGAGAAACTTCGCAATTCGCGTAGGTGGGTCACAGTCTATGTAGTACGTATGTAGCATCACAACAAGTAATTAAGAGACGTTTTCTGTAAGGATTGAGAGTAGCCTGTAGTATAGGCGGAAGGGGGGTACTTTTTGTGAATCGAGATAATATGCCTGATTCCCCATCAAAAACTGCATATGTTGATGAAGTTTTAGGAAAAAATTTGTTCAGGCATCATCGAGATATTCATGGGTAAAGGTGGGCAGGTCGCATTTTTGCCGTTTTTCAACGTTTTTGGGGGCGCGCTCAGAGGCCGCACCCATTCAAGATAGCGGTGAGGAAAAGCGCTTAGCATAGGCAGAGGTGAACGTCTGTCGGTCGGTCTGTCTGTCCACCCGAAACTATGTATGTACACATGTACTGAAGATAGAACTGTGTGTGTAACAATTCAGCCCAGAAGGTGCACGCTAGATTATAACGCAGTTTTTGATGGGGAATCCGATAGGCATATTATCTCGATTTACAAAATGTACCCCCCTTCCACGTACTATGCAACCGCTACAGAAAACGTTTCTTAACGTTCCGCTAATGTCTAGGTAAATGGACGAACAAACCTCGTATTTTCGCTTGGCCTGCAGAAATGCAGCGTTGCCCCATGCGTACCCGTCCTTGAATTCAACGTTGACGTCGACCGTAGCGCTGAATTTTTCCTTCGACATCGGCCTCGCTACCTCCTTGAGCGCGTCGTAGGAAACGTAGAAGAAGCGCAGGCCTTGCAGTTCGAAGTGGAGCGTTTCGGAATGCGAGTCCCAGGACATTGCACCGCCGCCCAAAGGCACTTCGGACGTTCTGTGGAGAGGCATTTTAGCACCCGTAAGAAGCCAGCCGCCCGTAGTACCTGCCCGGGAAAGAACGGGGAAGCAGACGTGTGTGAGTTGCACGAGCACCTTCTCCTCCAGGATGGGACGGATGGTCTCCAAATACCTCTCCCTGGTCAGCAATCGAGCCATACCCTCCTTTCTCGTCCAGGCCTCATCGCTGACCTCACGGGACTGATTCGAGAGGCAATCTGCGGGAAAGGCCATTTTCAGGAGTTTGTCGGGGAATTTTTTGATGTTGCTGACGAAGTCTTTCTTTTCCGCACTCGTAATTTTAACTGTTTCCACCCGCCTTTCGATGCCGCGTCCGTCGCCCGGCGTCGTATTCGCGTGAACAACGCGCGGGTCCGTATCTGCATAAGAAAAGTAAAAATCATCCCATTGTTTGGTTCTTATAAATTCGCGAACCAGTTGTGTGGTGTGACACGATATCGTCAGAAGTGAGATCGATATCGAAGGTCCTTTTTTTGTTTTAGTAGTAGTATTCAGTGTATCAAAGAGTAGTCTTACCTTTAACAAAGATTGGAAACTCGCAGCTGGACGTCGCGGATGACTTCGTTCGGGCGGTGGAAGTGTTTTGCGAATGCGAACCCCGACGCATGGTGCTTCGAAGCGACATAGCGGCTTTGGTGAAAACCCGTCGCTTTGCGTTAGCTCGCAAGGTGGTCGGTTGGAGCGGGTTCGCAACAGAGGAGGGGGCGGGTTCCTCGGCATTGTCATTCTGCTGCTCGTCATCCCCGGCGAAATTGTCACCTCCGCCTTCCGGGCCGAGCGGGTTCGCAACAGAGGAGGGGGCGGGTTCCTCGGCATTGTCACCTCTGCCTTCCGGGTCGAGTGGGTTCGCAACAGAGGAGGGGGCGGGTTCCTCGGCAGTGTCATTCTGCTGCTCGTCATCCTCGGCCAAATTGTCACCTCCGCCTTCCGGGTCGTGTAGGTCCTTATCCGACGACACGGACGGCGCCGGCCGAGAAGGTGCACCTGTAGAGCACAATTATACGTAGTATATAAATAATTGATGAAAGATAAGTGTAGCCGTAAATTTTGGACTGCTACGTCATCGATTTACACACGCAAATTCAGTGGATAAACTCCGATATCGAGTTGACTGACCTCCGATATCGGGGTTTTAGTCGTTGCCGGATGGAGCGACCAACTTCAGCAAAAGCACGGAACAATACCTGACTCAAGCGCCGCCAGCGCGGCGTACGTCATCATCGTTTTCCCGCCGGGGTGGTGGTGAACCTCGGGTCCGCTCGGAGCAGCAGTGCGTCGCAGATTGTAGGGGACGTGCGCATGCGATCCTGTTTCCGCGTTCGTGGCAGCTTCGTCAGCACCGCCAACCGGGGAAACCGCCTCGACGTCCACAGAGCTGTCCTCGTCATTGTCAGCCGTCTGTTCCAGTCCTTGATTCCCTGATTTTGCGCCCGCCTTGTCACCGGTGTCGTGTGAGATGTCGTCCACCTTTTTCGCGACCACCGTTTCAGCAACGGCGCACTGTGCATTGTTAGCAACGGTTTCGCGATGCGCCGCTTGTACAATGTCATCTAAACGTAAGGCATTTAGGCAGAGATTGGCATTGCATCGTTTTTTGGAGTTGTCCAACCACACGCTTCTTATCGTTTTCTCGAAACAGCTGCATACGGGTCGTGAAAATGCGACAGGGCTACGTCGCAAGTTGTAATGATGGAAACTGCCAAACGAAGCGCAGTACGAAAGGGAAGGGGGGACTATGTAGCAAAGCGTTGGGCGTTGCAGTAGCAAGGACTATTACATGGGTTTGCGTACCCGTCTGTACGGCGGAAGGCGCAGATTCCACATCGCCATTGGAGCGCCCGTCCTTAGGCAAGCGCCGTCCCTCGACGCGGCGGAGAAAGTAGCGAGAGGGCGGTGGTTCGCTGTTTGGGGCGTTAGTGGTCGCAGCGTGACTCTGATCTGACTGTCCGTCCGCGAGTTGCCGCACGGCTTCTGTGGTCGTCACACCCACACCAGCATTGGTCGTTCCCTCGTCGGCAGGATCCTCATCACTTAGAGTCGTAGTCCTCGAATCCGCGTTCCTGCTTTTGTCGCCGCACGCGTCTCCATCGTTGCTGGCAACAGTGACTGGGGCGTTCGCAGTGCCTACAAGACCGTGACTTCTGCACCACATTCTCCCTCTCATGCGATTTTATCCGCAAACGCCTTCGACAGACTGTTGCTACAGCAACGGAGTACATACCGATGGCGTGCAGAAAGGGGTGTTTCAGTTCAAAATATAGCAATATCGACTATGTTTGGGCTGAGTAAAAGCGGCGAGACAAAGTGGATATGCAATGTCTGTTCGGGAACGGCACACCTTCGATTTTACTGTAAAGTTTGGTGTATTACCCGATCGGGTTATACAAACAAAGTCGACGAATTTGCTCGGGGTAGACTCGATATCGTGTTATACAAAATATCGGGGTATATACCAAACTTGCTTATTTCAGCGTAAAACAGCTTTTTGAAGCATTTGGCGCGAGGTGAATATCGGGTTATACAAAATACTAAAACTCAAAGTCGAACAATCTGCTCGGGTTATATTTGATATCGGGTTATATTCGATATCGGGTTATACACGAAACTTCAGTAACTTCGGGTCGATATCCGTCGATATTGTTACATGGGTGAATTGGTAAGCGCAACCCCCTCAGCCTAGTTGCCACCTAACCTTTTCCAATTAGTTTTTTCGCAGCAACGGGCGGTTCTTTCCTCCCGGTTTTCTTTCGGGAACCCGGTGCGTTCTGCCGTGTGCGTTTCCGACTTTCACGTTGTCCAGACGCAGCTTGCAACTGACCAGCGTCGGAGGGCTGTAGCACTATTTCGGGGACCCCAGCGTCAGGCGAGGTAGAAGTCTGGGGAACTTGCTGTTCTGTGCACGAGATGCCAGCGGGTCGAGCTCCGCTGCTTCCTGGTGTCGCATTCATTTCTCGGTAAACGTCGTCCCACTAAAATCATAAAAATCCAGTAACGTATAGATCGGTGGAAAGGCATAAGATGAACGATACGAGAGAAAAGGTAAGAGGGAAATTATTTAGCAGCCCGCAATAAGGGGAGAGGGAGAAATTTTAGCAGAATAACCAGGTAAACGTCGTCAGCTTTCAGAAACACCCAGCGAATAGCCTTGTTCCGCCCGAACAGAGGTCCCGTCGAAGGCTGAATAATGTAGCACGGAACCTTGGTTGCTTTCACCGCCCGTTTCTCAGGAGAGATGTCACGCGCTGTTGGTAGCTCAGCCGCAGTGGAGCAGTAGCCGCGAACGTGGCCAGGAGACCACTCCTGCCAGGTGTTTAGCCACGTTCTCTTGAACCCGATTTTCGTACCGTCAGCGAGCCTTTTCGTTTCCGTCATCGTAACAAAAGGTTCATCCGATGACAGTGAGGATAGGTTGTTAGTTCAGGCAAAGTAGTTGTATACGTTCCTTTCTTCCCCTCTCTCCCTCATTCCATCCGTCCTTCTGCTTCTTTTCCTTTTTTACTTTTCTTTTTTGAAACCACGTACCTCTAGTTCCCCACAAGAACTCCTAAAGCTAACGAGCGACATTTATGGAAGAAGCGGCGAAATGTTTACGCCAAGCTGAATTTGCAATCCGGCTCGCGTAAATCGCAATGGACGACCCAGCCAGAGAATCGGCCAGCGCCAAAACGAACGATGTACCAGCGAGTCATGTTTCTGTACACACTTTATTTACAAGAAGGGTCGGTGTGAAAAGGGAAAACGTATGACACTATGAGCGCACAAGTCAGCGTATAGCTACGACCAAAGTGACACAGTCTGACACTTCGAAATAGGTGAAGGTGAAGGTTACCCCGGTGTATTTCGCAATAAAAATCGTTCAGGAGATCTAAATCGCCCTGCACGATCACGACGCTAGTAGGCTAGTTCCTCAACATTCCCATTCACCATTCACACGCGCAGGCTTTGACGGAGTCAGTACTCGTCGCTGGCGTCACTGCCACTGCGGACGCCGAAGAGCAATCGACTCGACGCTCCGCGACGCACCGAATAGGACGTACTCGGCTCGTCGGGGTCTAAGTCGGCGTGTGGCTGCGGCGTAGCTTGCAGAGTCGGAATTCTCGAAGCAAACTCGAATAATCCGCGCGGCTCCCGTTTGCAGTCCAAATCAGAAAGAAGCTGTTGGCGTCGCCTTTTAAGAGCACCATTGCCGGTGGCTTGAGATGATCCAATGGCGTTCACCAGCCGACGTTTAGTGGACGCGCTGCCTGTTTCCCGCGCCAGAAGCCTGAGAGCATACGGCGTGGAGGTGGCCCGCCGTTGACAAGCCTGGGCCGTTGTCGTCTTCGAATTCAGGCGGCGTCATTTCCACATCGATATCAATAGTGAAACCTGCAATATCGACATGAGGGACAACTAGTGATATCGAAGCACGGCGATTAGGAATTCGAGGCAAGACAACTAGCGATATCGATACGTGAGAATGAATTTGCGGCATCGGCCTAAATGTTGGAAGTGTACTTACGGTCAATAACAAGTCGGTCCATATCTCCGCCGTCGTCGGCATTGGCGCGCCCGTTCGCCATTCGCGCAGCCACCTCTTCGAACTCGTTTGCAGAGTCGTCCGGATACGGTGAGGGGGAAACAATTATCCTGCTACGCCTTGTCTGGAACACTTCGTCGTGTGCCCACCTTCGATCCTTGTACTGTTCTTGGCTGGAAAAGAATACTTTGGCAAAACATAAATTTTTTCCCAGTGTATATCCCACCTGGTGTATAACCCCCCATGTACTGGAAGGTACCTAGCCTACCTATGTAAACCGGTCATAAGCTAGCATTAGCCATGCTTCACTTGCCCGTTCTAGCCCGAATGCAACCCAACACTATGCAACAGCAACTAATCTCGATCATACGATAAAAACGATATCATACGATATCATACGATATCATGCGATACGATATCATACGATGTGTTTTAGGGCATAATCGCGGTCAAAACAGGGTTATTCTAGTACAAGACATGCTCAGCTAAGCTTATAGGCATAGTAGCTTGGTGTAGGAGTGGCTAATACTAGCTTATGACCGGTTTACATAGGTAGGTTAGGTACCTTCCAGTACATGGGGAGTTATACACCAGGGGGATATACACTGGTCAAAATTTATGTTTTGCCAATAAGGGTGGGTTATACACTGGGGGATATACACCCAAAAATACGGTACCTCATCAGTAACTACCTCATCAGCCACTTTAACGGTAACTACCTCATCAGTATATCCCCCATTGTATATCGCCCAGTGTATAACCCCCCATTGGCAAAACATAAATTTTTTCCCAGTGTATATCCCCCTGGTGTATAACCCCCATGTACTGGAAGGTACCTAGCCTACCTATGTAAACCGGTCATAAGCTAGCATTAGCCATGCTTCACTTGCCCGTTCTAGCCCGAATGAAACCAAACACTATACAACAGCAACTAATCTCGATCATGCGATAAAAACGATATCATACGATATCATGCGATACGATATCATACGATGCGTTTTAGGGCATAATCGCGGTCAAAACAGGGTTATTCTAGTACAAGACATGCTCAGCTAAGCTTATAGGCATAGTAGCTTGGTGTAGGAGTGGCTAATACTAGCTTATGACCGGTTTACATAGGTAGGCTAGGTACCTTCCAGTACATGGGGAGTTATATATACACCAGGGGGGGGGGGGGGGGGGGATATACACTGGGCAAAATTTATGTTTTGCCAATAAGGGTGGGTTATACACTGGGGGATATACACCCAAAAATACGGTACCTCATCAGTAACTACCTCATCAGCCACTTTAACGGTAACTACCTCATCAGTATATCCCCCATTGTATATCCCCCAGTGTATAACCCCCCATTGGCAAAACATAAATTTTTTCCCAGTGTATATCCCCTGGTGTATAACCCCCCATGTACTGGAAGGTACCTAGCCTACCTATGTAAACCGGTCATAAGCTAGCATTAGCCATGCTTCACTTGCCCGTTCTAGCCCGAATGCAACCCAACACTATACAACAGCAACTAATCTCGATCATACGATAAGAACGATATCATACGATATCATACGATATCATGCGATACGATATCATACGATGTGTTTTAGGGCATAATCGCGGTCAAAACAGGGTTATTCTAGTACAAGACATGCTCAGCTAAGCTTATAGGCATAGTAGCTTGGTGTAGGAGTGGCTAATACTAGCTTATGACCGGTTTACATAGGTAGGCTAGGTACCTTCCAGTACATGGGGAGTTATATATACACCAGGGGGGATATACACTGGGCAAAATTTATGTTTTGCCAATAAGGGTGGGTTATACACTGGGGGATATACACCCAAAAATACGGTACCTCATCAGTAACTACCTCATCAGCCACTTTAACGGTAACTACCTCATCAGTATATCCCCCATTGTATATCCCCCAGTGTATAACCCCCCATTGGCAAAACATAAATTTTTTCCCAGTGTATATCCCCTGGTGTATAACCCCCCATGTACTGGAAGGTACCTAGCCTACCTATGTAAACCGGTCATAAGCTAGCAACCCCCCCCCCCCCCCCCCCCCCCCCCCACCCCCCCCCCCCCCGAAGCAAATGCTATCACTGACCAACTGCAAACAAAACAGCGCAAAAACTTCATAATATTGAACGGAATGTACATGTGCATATGTACTGGCTGCAGTACAAGTGCATCATCATGAAGCTACCAGGTGGGAACAATCGCATCCCATAGCTCAACGCAAGCCATAGAAAGCACACAAAATGTTTATGGCTACTTTACTTTCCTTATCAATCAAGGTCAGCGCAAATAAGACACGGTTTCATTCAAGCTTTGAACATTATACATGCCATCATCATGTTGGGATTGCTAATGTACGTACGTTTGTATCGAATTACTGTACATTACACAGGCACACGTTGACGAACTGTTATCTTCGCCATCAACATACAGTACACATACTTACATACGTACGTAACGTTTACAGTTGTACGTTACTGTCACGAATCGTACGTAATTTACTATGCAGATACAGTGGGCTGCTTCAATGGCGAAAGATGACGGACGCGTTTCCACCGGCATAAGACAGGATAATGTTGTCATCTCCATCCTGGCCACACTGATGACGCTGATCCAATCGATCGATAACAGGCACCAAACCTATCGCGTTTCGAATGGCTTCACATGCCGCTTCCTTCTTCTCAGGCTTCACGCTCTCATCGAAGTCCAACCGGCTGAATTCCATGCATCGCTTCGCTCCTTCGCTGTCTTCATACGCATCCAAGAAACTACGAACCACAACGCCAAAACTTCCGGGTTTAAGAGCATTGCGTACAAAGATGGTGAAAGATTCCCAATAGAAGACTTGAAGGTTGGGCAGACTGCGCCAGAAATCCATGCAGCTATCGCGAGTCATCTCATCGAAGAGAGGCTCGTCCCCCCATTGCCACATGCCAGAGCAAACGTCGCAAGACAAAGCTGCAATCATGGGAAGAGGCTCGCCACTCGAAAGCGCAGCAGCAAAGACTCTGAAGCGTACACTGCCGACAGTGAGTTTGAGTGAAGGAGCAGGGCTCACAGCTGATGCCTCATCCTTGGCGCGTTGTAACTCCATCAGTGCAGCAGTGAACATCTGGAAATCTTTATCCAATTCCCACGAAGTTACACTGAGTTCCTTCACCTTCCTCATCTCAGCCAGTACAGCACCATGTGTAACAGAAAGAGTAGGCGCATGAAACGTTTCCAGATGACGCCCTCCTTCCAAGTAATTCTTCATCAACTTCCAACACTGGTCATTTTCTTCTCTGAAGAAGGTCGAAGAGGCCCTAATTCTCATTTCTAACTGATGCAAATTTTTACATACACGAAGAAAACGCCATGCAGCCTGAGATGCCACAAGATCCGTGGATGTAACGCAGAAAAAGACTGCAACGATGCTCCTCGGCTCTTTCTTCATCGGTTTCAGCAGCCTTCGCATCAACGAATCCAATTCGATCTTGTTTCCGACCAAGCTCTCCTGCCTAACTTGCAGTTTTCGCAAGTTCTGTGCCTTAGACCACAAAACAGACAGCGTACGACTGTCCATCTTTCTCGCTTCTTCGTATTTCGCCTTCTCAACACTTCCCGGACCCTCGTGAATGCGGAATTTGCTTCCCTTCGCCATCAACTTCATATCGTGTACTCCCAGCCAAGCAAACGGTTTGAGGCGTCTGCACACTCGCTCCAGTCTGCTCGCATCCTTGAAGCTGGTGATATGGTATGCGATCTTTTCCAGGACTTCAGCTGGAAGTTGAGAGATGGTGACTGTCTTCGAGCGCGTGTGCCTAGCAACGCCGCCCACTTCCGTCGACAACTTCCTCCTTTTGAGGGGCACAGCATTGGGGGATGAAGAAGCCATGGTTTACAGGCTAAAATCAAAGACCAGGGACGAGGGTATATGACTCTACATACATACATACATACAGTACACAATGTACGTACATAGTAGGTTGACAAAACGACAGCCGATTACGGCAAAGAACATGATATGCCCGGAATATTCCACAACCCGTGCTAAGGCCACATTCACAAAATGTAATAGCAAATGTCGAAACATTGTTTTCATGTACGCCATAAATCAAGAGCAAGACACAAGTAACCAACCAACCAATCCTACCGTTTTAGTACACGTTACGTACGTACATACATACATACATATACGCATTGAATTCATACAGTACTAAACGCTAATGTATCGCATCAGCATATGTACCCTTCACATACGCGTAAAATTGTCATCGCATTGGTCGAACCAAAGTGCGTACCTGTACGTACTGTAAAGTGGGTAGCTTCAACAGCGAAAGATTACGGTAGCGTTGCCACTGGAATAGGACAGCACAATTTTGTCATCACCATCCTAATGCGCACACGCACATGTGCGTGTGCGCATATTATCTTGAAGCATTTTTTGACATTTTTTAAAAAATGTTTTTACCCCGTGGTGGAAAGGACTACAAGTGTACTGCAGTTTATCGCCACGGGGTAAAAATTTTTTTACAAAATGTCAAAAAATGCTTCAAGATAATATGCGCACACGCACATGTGCACAAGTCTGGACGCACGCTCAATCTTCATTCACTTCCGGCTTTCACTTGAACCTCTCCACGTTGTCATCTTCGAACACGTCGTCGAACAGCTGGCTCTCCGCGACATCTCCCTCCGTCCCGCTCACCTGCTGACTCAGCTGGGGTGTGTTGCTGTCGTGACTGGCCTCGCCTCCCTCACGGCCCCCGCCATCGATCGCCTCTTCCCAACCGACGATTCCGTCGCCCTTGCCCTTCTTCTCCCCGCCTCCCTCTTTTCCCCCACCCTTGGCTTCCTTCACCTCCGCCTCCCTATCCGGTCCATCGCCCTCGCTCGCCTTTTCGATGTCGGCACTGTTGCCGTGGATTCCTCCCTACAAAGAGAACAAACCGAATATACTGGTCGTTATTATGAGGTATACTCGATCTATTCTATAGAAGGTACGCGCATTGGTACTGGTGACTGCGCGCTAAGTCTTGAGACTATAGTACAAATTATATTTCTGGGACCCATGCATTATTTATCTCAGGATCTAGCCAACGTAGCTCAAAGCGGTTAAAAATCTCTCGATAACTTTAGCTCGCCTGGAAAATAAAAAAAACCGCATGCGTCTACGTGCCCTCTGTGTCGAGAAATCGCCAAATTCCTTAAAGGGGAACTTTGGGCGGAAAATTCAAGGTAAGGCCACACACATCATTAGATAGAGCATAAAAAATGCTGCAAAACGCACCAAGTCCCATCCCTCTACGTTGCGTCGTTCTTGAGTTATAGTCTTCAACTGATCTGTGAACGGGAAACTCAGCTTGAGAGCACGTAGCTCGCTAACCATTGCACCGATCGGAATAATTTTGCTACCACCGTGTGCTCCGTTTGGTGTTCTACCTTTTTATTGTATAAAGTTTTGCTTTATCTTGACTGCCTGTGGAATGGGAGGCCAAAAAACAGGTGTCCTTGCGCAGTTTAGCACATATTTCGTCCATGATGTGGACGTGGATGAAATGTGTGCTAAACTGCGCAAGGACACCTGTTTTTTGGCCTCCTATTCCACAGGCAGTGGAGATACAGCAAAACTTTATACAACAAAAAGGTAGAACACCAAACGGAGCATACGGTGGTAGCAAAATTATTCCGATCGGTGCAATGATTAGCGAGCTACGTGCTGTCAAGCTGAGTTTCTCGTTCACAGATCAGTTTTTGCCTGTAACTCAAGAACGACGCA
The DNA here is from genome assembly GCA_030247985.1 of Epsilonema sp. ZAB3_2. Lineage (NCBI taxonomy): Eukaryota > Metazoa > Nematoda > Chromadorea > Desmodorida > Epsilonematidae > Epsilonema > Epsilonema sp. ZAB3_2. The sequence goes on from JASAMW010003795.1 coordinate 58,961, forward strand.
ACGTAGAGGGATGGGACTTGGTGCGTTTTGCAGCATTTTTTATGCATTATTTATCTCAGGATCTAGCCAACGTAGCTCAAAGCGGTTAAAAATCTCTCGATAACTTTAGCTCGCCTGGAAAATAAAAAAAAACCGCATGCGTCTACGTGCCCTCTGTGTCGAGAAATCGCCAAATTCCTTAAAGGGGAACTTTGGGCGGAAAATTCAAGGTAAGGCCACACACATCATTAGATAGAGCATAAAAAATGCTGCAAAACGCACCAAGTCCCATCCCTCTACGTTGCGTCGTTCTTGAGTTATAGTCTTCAACTGATCTGTGAACGGGAAACTCAGCTTGAGAGCACGTAGCTCGCTAACCATTGCACCGATCGGAATAATATTGCTACCACCGTGTGCTCCGTTTGACGTTCTACCTTTTTGTTGTATAAAGTTTCGCTGTATCTTCACTGCCTGTGGAATGGGAAGCCCAAAAACAGGTGTCCTTGCGCAGTTTAGCACACATTTCGTCCATGACGGGGACGTGGACGAAATATGTGCTAAACTGCGCAACGACACACGTTTTTTGGCTTCCCATTCCACAGGCAGTGAAGATACAGCGAAACTTTATACAACAAAAAGGTAGAACATCAAACGGAGCACACGGTGGTAGCAATATTATTCCGATTAGCGAGCTATTGTACGTGCTCTCAAGCTGAGTTTCTGGCTCACTGATCAGTATTGTGCCTGTAACTCAAGAATGACGCAACGTAGAGGGATGGGACTTGGTGCGTTTTGCAGCATTTTTTATGCTCTATCCAAGGAGCTCCTTGCTCTATCTAATACAAACAACAAAACCGATAACAGCTGAACGAGTTGTTGCCAAGAATGACGCCAGCTCGGGGTAAGGTTGCATACTAATACCCAATTCCTATAATTGTACCCGCCTTTCGGAAACGTGCGCGAGACTTCCTACGAATACGATGTGCAATTGGATACGCTGTGCGACTTGAACTGGACGACTGACTAAGTAAGTACCTTTCACAAATCTCGGTAGCCGTTTCTTCCCTCCTGTTCCTCCGTTCATGTCCGCTGCTTCTGCGTCTGGCAAATTAGCATTTTGGCGCCGAGTGAAATTGTCCGAATCACTGCATTCAGAGGTGGAAGCACTCTGCGCAGAATAGAACTGTTCCGAAGTTTCGTCAGCAGCTTGGGTGGTCGCATCCCTATCTTGCTCCTTCTCCATTCTTTCGAACTTCCTCAAATCTCAACTGTTCCGTACCCCATTCACGCCCAAAACAAAGATGAAATTCGTGGACTTCCTAAAACGTGGACTTCCTAAAAAATAGCTCCGCCTAAATGACACAAAGATGAAACGGTAATTTACGTTCGGCAACCAAAACAACCAACAACCAAAACAACCAACGTGGACTTCCTAAAAAATAGCTCCGCCTAAATGACACAATTTTTTCCAATTCGCACGTTCGGCTATAATAGGTCTGCTTCCCTGCTCCCATTCCCGTTCACATTCCCGCAAATACATAGGCCTACAGCTCTATTTCAGTCGCGTACTCCTAAACTGCTCCATTGAATTTGCTAATTTGCCTGCCCTTGATTTTTCTCTTTTTTGAAAAGAAGAATCACGGTGGCTTGTTTGTGAAAAGCGAAATAGTGAATTTTGAGGTAAGTTTGTTTAGAATGGTAGGAATAACTGTTATTGTTGAATATAATAAATTGTACGAATTATGCAGTAAGGCAATTTATTTTGGTCGATATAGTCTGAGAATAGATCAAAAGTTCGCTTAACAATTTTCCCGTTCTCTTGTCAATTTGCCATCTTAAAAGAATAGCAAGCAACTTTTACATCCTTTTTCAATTACTTTTGTCATTCTTGTTCAGAATGTCAGATAGCCACGGAAGCCTGCAGAATTATTAAGCGAACTGTTAAAGAAAGTCCATGCACGCGTGTATTATTCGAATCGAAGTATTTTCATTCCAAAGATCATCCTCCAAGCTTTCTATTTCTGCTACTTTGCCCCATTGAAATCGGCCCCATTGCTGTAGGGCGAAACCCCCATCTTCCTTTTTGGTGCGTCGTATTTTTAGCATTCTTTGCGTACAAGCGAAAAAGTCGCAGCGGAAAGTTGGGTAATTGTCGTCCGTTCTTACAAATATACTCAAAGAATGCTACAAATACGTCACACCAAGAGAAGTAATTTGGGGGTTTCGCCCCGCAGCCACGGGGGCGATTTCAATGGGTCAAACTAGCAGAAATAGAAAGTCCTGAGGATTATCTTTCGAATGAACATAGGACAATACACGCGTGCATGGATTCCTTTCATCGTTTCTTTCACTATACTATGTTTTTGTTAAGTACTATAGTCTGGCCAATAGCAGTTGGCACTTGGACTCAAGGCGAGTTGCGTAGTTTGCATGTACTTTTGCAAAATAGGAGTACACGAAGCGTTGACAGAAATCCGCATTTGTAAATCTATATTACGCAACACGCCTTAAGTTCAAAGTGCCAACTGCTATTGGCCAGACTATAGGTTATGGTCCGTTCACAACGAAGACTGAACGCCAAAGTTCAAGTTGTTCAAAGTGAGGATTAACGCAGCAGAGATATCTGCGTGTAACGCTGATTTCGACGTTCGATGCAGATATCGATTTTCAACGCAGATTGTGAAAATTAACGTAAATCTGTATTTCCATTCACTAATAACGGTGGTCTAGATGATGGTGTTGCTTCGTGCATTCGTACGTACATATTTCGATCATGTTTTTGTCGAAGTTCGCTACTTTTATTCATGATCGTTAATATCTACAGTATGTTGAACGTCAACATCTGCTTTTAGCGTCAATATCGTCTTTAAACGTTTATGTATGCTTCGAACGTAAATATTAGGGTTACGTTGAAGTCGGCGTTGAAACAACGCTAGGTTCGTCATTCAGCGTTGGTTGTGAACGGGCCATAATAAGTTATTGAACGTATGGATAAGTGTTTTTTCAACAATCGCACTTGGTTTATTATCTGATTTAGACAATGTCTTTCGATTTGCTACCAACAGAGGTGGTGGAAAAGATTGTTTCACTCAGTGGCGATAGTTTATCGACGGCCGTTTGTCTTGAACAAGTTTGCCAACGCTTGAAGACAATTTCATATGCTGGTATTTCTACTCTTCGATTGCAAATGAAAGCTTCTGGACAATTGCAAATTCACGATGGAAATGGTTGGAGAGAAATTTCTAGACTAGGAGGTTATCAACGGAACAGCAGGTGCGTATTAAAGGGGAAGTTTGGGCAGAAAGTTCAAGGTAAGCCTGCACGGATTATTCGATAGAGCCAAAAAATGCTGCAAAACACACCAAGTCCTATCCGTCTACGTTGCGTCGTTCTTGAGTTACAGGCAAAAGTGGTCTATGAACGGGAAACTCAACTTAAGAGCACATAGCTTTCTAACTATTTGCACCAATTTTAATAATTTTCCTACTACTGTGTGCTCCGTTTGGTGTTCTACCTTTTTTTTGTATACAGTTTCGCTATATCTTCACTGCCTGTGGAATGCGAGGCCAGAAAACAGGTGTCGATGCGCAGTTTAGCAGGTATTTCATGCATGCAGGAAATATATGCTAAACTGCGCAACGACACCTGCTATTCCTATTCCACAGACTGTGAAGATACAACAAAACTTTATCCAAAAAAAGGTGAAACACGAAACAAAGCACACGTGACTATAGTAGAACAAGAAATTTCATGAACCATTGAAATTTTTTCTCAGCCAATAAAAGACGTAAAGCGCAGCGGTCAAAACTTCCACGGTGAACTTTAGCTCGCCGTTCCAATAAAAAAAACCGTTTGTCTCCAGCTGTTCTCAGTGTCGAGATCTCGCCGATTTTCTTCAGCACTGAAATCGTGTCACCATTTGGCAGACGCTAAACCACGCAAACCACGACACCCACGACCCTGTACGCCCGATGCGCATTTTCATCGTCTTCATCGCGTATGCTATTTCTGCCATTTTGATTTTTCGGACATTTGCGAGGTTTAGAATTGCCCAATGGTCCACACCCAATTTGGCGATTTCAGTACTGAAGAAATTTGGCGAGATCTCGACACACAGTGCAACTGGAGACAAACGGTTTTTTTTATTGGAACGGCGAGCTAAAGTTAGCCGTAGAAGTTTGACCGCTGTGCTCTACGTCTTTTATTGGCTGAGAAAAAATTTCAATGGTTCATGAAATTTCTTGTTCGACTATAGCAAAATTATTCCGATCGGTACAATGCTTAGCGAGCTACTTGCTCTCAAGCTGAGTTTCCCTTTCACAGATCACTTTTTGCCTGTAACTCAAAAACGACGCAACATAGAGGGATGGGACTTGGTGCGTTTGGAGCATTTTTTATGCTCTATCGAATGATCCTTCCAGGTTTACCTTGAACTTTGCGACCAAAGTTCCCGTTTAAGTGACGTTTATTTACGTGTAGGTATGAGATAGTGCTAGTACATATTCGCCACATTCCTTTTTTCACTAATGCTATCTTTGTTTTAGTGACAATGAGGAAACGGAGAGAGATTTCGTCACTTTGACTGTTCTATGGCAGAAAGTTATTCGGCTAAAGGTTCTCTGTCTGGAGGTTGGACATATTGGAGAGGAAGTGGAAGTTTTTCTTCGAGTTCTTTTGCGATTAATGGAAGATCAACCGAAATCCATCGAAAGCCTTCAATTGCGGGAGACTGTGGGTGGTGCGATATTTTTCGCCAGGTCTGTTGACACAAGAAATTTGTTCAGACTCAACGCGTCCAGTCTTAAAGGGAATTGATTTATTTGTCAGAATTAAAGGGGGAAAATATACAGTATTATAGTACAATATGTTTTTTTCTCCTATACGATTATTCACTAAAACATATGCTTTTGACTTTAAGAAATGTTTTTTGCGGACTTTTAAAAAACATACAAAAGTCCGAGACACAGCCCTAATGTCATCCGTGTCCTCTCCCCCTATACATATCCTCAAGTAGGACCTCTCAATTTTTACATATGGCTACGCACAGGTAAGTACTGTGTTGATTGTTTTTAAGTACAGTACATTAAAAGCGAATTATTAGAGCTCATAAAAAATGGATGAGATTATTAGGTTCTAAGGAAAGTACCGCTAGATTATAATAAAATATATTCTTTTCTTCCTTACAATTTGTAGGACATTTAGAAAGGTTATATTTATATTGCTTTTTTTATACTTTTCCATGCGTATTTCCCCTTTAATTTTGACATTATCAGTCAATTCCCTTTTTTACGAAGATTACAATTTCACACTCACCTCCGAAGCTTGCTGAGAGGACTCAGATGCTTAACTTCTTCACTTTATTGGAGGAGGGATTACAAGATTGCGTCAATATTACTGTCATTGATTTGCAGTTATCTGAGCCACTCTTGAATGGTGATTTCCTAAGAGGCAAAGTTATGCTGAAAAGTTTTGTTTGTCGCCAGTGCGGTCTATGGGAAGTCGAACATTTTCAAGCTCTGCTGTTTGGTTTGCGGGATTTGCAGCTAGACAAGACTGCGCATTGGGGAAGTGGTCATTTTGCAGATTTGACAGTTCGTCTAAGCAATATAATGGTAATATTTTAATAGCTGTTACTAGTACCAGTGGCCCTTTACAGTTTCGCAGTAATAGCCTTTTAAAGATGTGGCAACCGTTTTACAAATCTGATAACCCTTTTGCAAATCTGGCAATTATGTTGTAGATCGTCATCTGTTAACTTATTTTGAAGGGTATCTCAAGGTGCTTTATTTCCTTTATTTCCTTTGCGTTGATTTGAGCACCCGACTGTAAAGTGCTTTAAAAGTGCTTTATTTTAGCTGAGGGTGCTTTGGAAAAAATTATTTTTACGCGGGCAACAACACAAAGCTCTTTGGTGATGCGTTTTCTGGCGTTTCTGAGATCATTTCTTTAAAAAAAAAATTCGACTTTGACGAATTTTCACCCAATTTGCAAACGCTGGCTTGAAAACCTGCATCATTTGGTTTCTGCTGCATTTGGTACGAAAATATCTATTATCGATCGATTATTGATCAACGGCTGAGCGCATTAAAAATCGCTGGTTTTTCTGGCGTTCCCAAGGTCATCAGCTCTCAAAAGAGCCCTGGATGGATGCTGTAGCTACAAAATTGAGTGAGTTATGAGTGAATTTGCTTGCTTTTAGTACAAAAATATCGATTATCAATCGATTATTGGTGATAAGCTGATCAGATCAGAAATCGAAGGGCTTCATGGCACCCTTGGGATTATAAGATTTCGAATGAACCACTGGTCAACGTTGTTGCTGCAAAACTGAGCGAGTTTATTGCATCACACACAGAGAGACAGACACACATTGGCCCTATTTTTTAGTTGAAGAAAATACATGACTTTTTCAGAAGCATTCAAAAAAGGCAAGAGATTGGAAAATTTGGTCTCGTAAATGCTTTAAAGGCCCCTCGAATATAGCTTCTTTATTATATGTAAACTGTTTACAATTTGTAACAGAAAAATTACGCATTTTTTTGAAATTTAAAAGTTAGTTTTTTTTAAATTAATAAGGTTAGAAGCATTCAAATTAACCGTCAGAAATAAGTTGAGCAATTGTAATTAGTTGCAGCATTTACGTTTCCTAGTGTTCGTATTTGTAGCTTTGGTTGGAAGCGTCTGACAGTTTTCCTCTAGGTTAAGATGTTCTATTTTCAGTACATAAGTATGTATCACATTATGGTTGTGTATGTGTACAGGGTGTCTCATAATAAACCGAACACTTTTCCGTGCATGTAACTCTGGAACCACATGTTAGATTTTTATTCGGTTTTTTGTATTTAGTAGCCAAGGCTTCAGCTTATATGTGTGCAAAATTTTAGCTTCGTAGGCCCAGTGGAAGGTGCTCAAACACCTTCTTTCTCCGGCGGTCAAAAACGAGGGTTGTTCTAACTGGTAGTGCCGATTTAGGGGTCTTTTCTTTTGTGCGTGGGTCCAAGATAAAATTTGTCTCGTAATGAAAAAAAGAGGCCCAAAATGCTTAGGAAATGTGTATCTCATGCAATATCCCCAGTGCCGCGATAGCAAACGCATGGAAAAGGGTATCTTGAAGAATTAAGACCGAAATTGTCTCCATACTGAAGAAAAACGTCGATTTTGAGCTTCGAGATTCAAACCGTCGCAACTTCCGAAGTATGTGGAGAAAATAGTTGAAATTTTGTACACACCTAAGTTGAAGCCTTGGCTACTAAATACAAAAAACCGCATGAAAATCCAACGTTTGATTCCAGAGTTACATGCCCGGAAAAGTGTTCGGTTTATTTTGAGACACTCTGTATAATAAATATTTTTTATTTAGGTTGGCTATTTCGGCCAAGCTTTCTATGCTTTGGATGATGTGAGACTGTCTATGATTTCAAAATTGGAATTGGTGGATACTGTTCCTGTTTTAATGCTGACGTACAAGGATGCAGTACAGATGTGGAAGGTCTTGTCTGAGGTGAAGGAAGTTACATACTCGCCTATTGTTGAGAATTGGCACGAACATGTTTTCCCAGAAGTAGGGGCTTTAGCAAATGCGTTTTTGGATTTCGAATTGACAAAAGTTCGCGAAATGCGAATTCGATTGCCAGGTAATTCTGCGTTAATTGGGGGCGTTCGCAATGTGATGCGTTTTGCTCCGTTTTTTGATGACACGGAGCACACATCGTTTTTGGAAAATCAAGCTTTGCTTAAGTACGGTAACGAAAGTGCGGTTGTTGTGTTTCTGCATGGGTTGGATTTTTGGTTGTAATAAATTATTATGCCGTGAAAAATATTATAAGGTGTCTCACATAGATCTAACTAACCATCCAGCCTTAAGTTCCGTATTACATTAGTTATAAAGCTGAAATTCGATTCCAAGAAACCGAAGAATATGCCGTTTGTTCTGGTAAAATTTGAGCCAGATAGGTCAACTAGGTATTAAATTACGAGCTTGGAAATTCGTCACTACGTTTTTCGCCATTTCAAAATAATTATTGCCGCCATTAATTTCATTGTTTCTTGAAGGCTGTTGTCAGCAATAAATCAGCTGTTTCTTTGTATCCTTTATGTTCTTGTTCGTGATGAGGTTCAGCCGTTATTGTTCCACCATATTTCAATGTTTGATGAGGTGCTTGGCCATGCTTAGCAGAAGATATCAGTCCCAAAACCATGGTTAGTGTGTAAAATGTGAAAAATAAGTTGCATCATATGCAAGCTCTTAATTTCATGCCTAGTTCACCTAACTGGCTTCTAACCTATCACCTATCTGGCTTGTTACTTCAATCGATTTATGTATTTTGACAAATAGGCCTAGTATTTATAATAATCATAATAATAATGTTCTTTTTCTTATGCTTATGTGTACACGATAGAATATAAAGACAGCATATTACATATTATGCAATGGCGAAAACTAAGGACAGCAACTAATCTCGATCATACGATAAAGCGATATCAAACGATATCATACGATACGATATCATACGATGTGTTTTAGGGCATAATCGCGGTCAAAACAGGGTTATTCTAGTACAAGACATGCTCAGCTAAGCTTATAGGCATAGTAGCTTGGTGTAGGAGTGGCTAATGCTAGCTTATGACCAGTTTACATAGGTAGGCTAGGTACCTTCCAGTACATGGGGGGGTTATACACCAGGGGGATATACACTGGGGATATACCTTCGATCCTTGTACTGTTTTTGGCTGGAAAAGAATACTTTGGGGAAAAACTGGCAACGAACCGAAGTTTCAACAGATTTTCCATGCTTCACTTGCCCGTTCTAGCCGAATGCAACCCAACACTATACAACAGCAACTAATCTCGATCATACGATGAAAACGATATCATACGATATCATACGATACGATATCATACGATGTGTTTTAGGGCATAATCGCGGTCAAAACAGGGTTATTCTAGTACAAGACATGCTCAGCTAAGCTTATAGGCATAGTAGCTTGGTGTAGGAGTGGCTAATCTAGCTTATAACCGGTTTAGGTAGGTAGGCTAGGTACCTTCCAGTACATGGGGGGTTATACACCAGGGGGGGATATACACTGGGCAAAATTTATGTTTTGCCAATAAGGGTGGGTTATACACTGGGCGGATATACAATGGGGGATATACACCCAAAAATACGGTACCTCATCAGTAACTACCTCATCAGCCACTTTAACGGTAACTCACTTATCAGTATATCCCCCATTGTATATCCCCCCAGTGTATAACCCCCCATTGGCGAAACATAAATTTTTTCCCAGTGTATATCCCCCTGGTGTATAACCCCCCATGTACTGGAAGGTACCTAGCCTACCTATGTAAACCGGTCATAAGCTAGCATTAGCCACTCTTACACCAAGCTACTATGCCTATAAGCTTAGCTGAGCATGTCTTGTACTAGAATAACCCTGTTTTGACCGCGATTATGCCCTAAAACACATCGTATGATATCGTATCGTATGATATCGTATGATATCGTATGATATCGTTTTTATTGTATGATCGAGATTAGTTGCTGCTGTATAGTGTTGGGTTGCATTCGGGCTAGAACGGGCAACATAGGGCTAAAGTCCACACAGTTATGGGCAGGGTCAGGCTACCGTACTAAAAACCGGTTCCTAAAAGCGTAGCGCACTCTGGCTGACTGCTGTCCACCCTTACTTGACCTTCTCTAAGGGCCCTAGGGAATAATTGCATGCATCCTATAGTTTCACACCAGCACAAAGGAGAGAAAGGAAGGAAGAAGGATTATCTGTTTGTCTCATGTCCATCAAAGTTGTCTGTCGTTTTAACTGTCTTTGTACGCAAAAATGGAAAAATGGAAACATTTGTAAATGGAAACATTTGTAAATCTATTTTACGCAACGCGCCTTGAGTTCAGGTGCCAACTGCTATTGGCCAGACTATAAGCGTCCAAGAGATATCTCTGCCTGCATTGAGAAGAATCTACCAGTAGGAAAAAGCCACGGAAAAGGACACTAAACTCAGCTACAGTAACCTAAGTACATTCGATAGGCGCAGCATAGAAAAATGTTTGTTGGACTTCTAATTTCATATCGACGTGAAATGATTATTGTTATTCGGCATGGATTGTGAGTGAAGTTGAAAGAGAGCATAACAGAACAGAGCATAACCCTGGTGTATAACCCGCCATGTACTGGAAGGTACCTAGTCTACCTATGTAAGCCTGTCATAACCTAGCATTAGCCACTCCTACACCAAGCTACTATGCCTATAAGCTTAGCTGAGCATGCCTTGTACTAGAATAACCCTGTTTTTGTCCGCGATTATGCCCTAAAACACATACTTTTGACCTCAAAAACATGCCTCTACCTACACACCTCTCATAAACATAAATTTTCCCCAGTGTATATCCCCCCAGTGTATATCCCCCCATTGTATATCCACCCCCAGTGTATAACCCCCATCAGACCTCTCGATTTTTGTATAGCACCCAAAAATACGGTACGTAGGTATGTTGTGTCTTTGTTATCTGGAACAGTAGTCATTAGAACTCAAGTCAAGTCGTAGTCAAGAAATTATAGGAATACATAACATTTTCTCCAAGAACTCAAACTCACGAACGTATATGTTGTAGTGTAGGAGTTCACGGTTCGTTTGCGTACAGTATTAGCGGATGTGGGCACAGGAACGGTAACCAAATTTCCAAATTTGTTTCCATACTCTACTCTTGGTTGAAAATCGGGTACACGTTATCTCATGTAAACTCAGCTTCACCACCATTCAGTTAAAAATTTGCGCAAAAGTATGCACACCAAAAAAATACGAACGTGTGCACAAGTCTGGACGCGCGCTCACGCTTCGGTAGAATGATCGTTCTAATGAACACGCTATTTCTATCCAAATAAAGTTGTCGTATCAATCGGTCAACTTACAGTCGAAATTCTATGGGCCAAAGGGTCTACCGGTCAGCAAATTCCATTGCGATATTTCTTTCATTCCACCTTCTCAACAAACAACACCAAAAACTGGTCGCCCGCCCCCCCCCCCCCCCCCCCCGCCCCATGAACTTGCCCGCACCCTGTTAGAGTCCGCAATTGTAGTCAATTGCATCCATCATCCGCGATCCGCCTAACTTTTAAAAACCGACAATGCGCTCGTTTGTTCTCTAGGGAAACGCAACAAAATTCCGACGAAGTCATCAGTGATTCCTTCAAGAAAGAGAACGTGTCATTGGACATTAAGAAGGAAATCCATCGGTTTGAAAGGAAACACAAGACTTGCGAAATATCACACGACGGTGGAAGCACCTGAAATATTCTGTCATGGCCGCAGGTAAATTTTTGTCCGTAGTTATTTTCACGACGCAATGCATCAGTATGTGACAGAATGTATTCTAATCCTACCGTTTTGTCTTCTATTCGTAGCTAATCCCGACTGTGTTGACTTGTGGCTGCACTGGAAGTGTCCTACGGATATGCTACATCGACTGGAAAGAGGCGAGCGTATCCGTACACCATCTTTCGCGATGCGTTACAGCGCCGGACCGACGCACGGTGCTCTCAGTTATTCATGGCACTTACAGGGCGGATGTGCAAAATTTTGCACATAGTGAGGCCGATGATCGTACTTTCAGCTTCTTTTGCCGGACACTTTCTTCTTTTCGCTATACACGTTTACCCATTAGTATGGGTTTCTCGTAGAGATGCCGCGATATATCGATATCAATATCGAATTAGTCGATATATCGAATTTTTTTCTGGTATCGATATCGATATCGTATCGAATTTCTAAATTTTGGAAATATCGATATCGATCTCGATATCGGTCTTTTTTCAAACAGCAATATCGATATCGATATCGTATTGAAATTTGGCAAAAGTAAAATATCGATATCGATCTCGATATCGACCATTTTTTGCTCAAAAATATCGAAATTTTGATGTGTTTGCAATGCCCTTTTTGGCCAAAAATTTGCTCGCACTACCTATGATTCAGTGAAAATTTTCTGCCACCCAAGTACATGTAAGTACTACCCTTGACAGGTTGTGGTGGTGATGTGGTACTGTAATGTTCTGTATATAGCCCCTCATGTATAGCCCCAAATCAGCCACTAATGTCATTTGCTTTCGTGTATACCCCCCTATTGCAAACCACAAAAAGCAAGGGAAATCATGTGTTTTTGCGCTAAAAACAGCATTTTTTAGGTGATTCAGTGTTTTTGAGGTGATTTCTGTGGTCATCAGTCAGTTGCTTTTGATTGCCAAACTTGAAAAATTGATTGTGAATTAGCTGAAAAAGCTTCTTTATTACTCAGAGCTACCTTCGCAGAGTGTACAACAGCTTTATTGGTACGCTGTGAAGAAATTTTTATCTATTTTTAACCATTTTCAAAATATCGATATCGATCTCGATATCAAGTCGATATTCTGCCCAAAATATCGATATCGATATCGATATCGACCCTTTGAAAATTTTAGATATCGATATCGATATCGTATCGAATTTCCAAAAGTTTGAAATATCGATATCGATCTCGATATCGGTCATTTTACAAAAGGCAGTATCGATATCGATATCGATATCGATTTTCTGACAGTTCTGATATCGCGGCATCTCTATTCTCGCCGTTTTCTTTCGTTGAACACAGTAGGACCATAGTATACAGGCTATGTGAGGTCCTATCTTCATCGATCTCTCCTGAGACAACCAGGGCGAGTTGGAAAGCGGCAGAGTACTTTTTTAAAAGAACATCACCTGAACTTTTTGATAAGCGTCTGTGCGCAACTTGTAACGGCCTGTGCGTTGCGCAATCTTCGTTCAAACGATAGCCCCCAATATAAGGTTTTTCTGGAATAACTTTTTGTAGAAGCAACATAGAGCGGCGCCAGAGGTATCGATCGACTCGTCTCAGTGAGACGAATCGAATGGTACGCTGAATGTTGAAAAATACCCAGCGGTACGTTCAGGAGCGCAAAATGACATGTTTTCGGGGTGTTTTGAGACGTGCTGCGCCAAATACAAACTCTTTTTATGTATTGGTAGGCCTAGGTTGGGTCTACTATGAAAGCAGAACTGCATGCTTGTACGTGCTGTGTGGCGAGCGCTGTAGCTCCTAAAAGTTGGGTCGGAAAGAGGTAGTACCCACCTTAAAGTATAGGGAGGCAAGGGAAGACATCGGAACACAGTAGGGACGCGGGGACACAGGAGACACACTAACTTCTCCAGTCTAAAGCGATCCTTGGCTTCAGTATGGGAAGTCTTTGTGACATCCGCCCTTTAAGTATCGACGGATTGATTTTGGAAGAGGGCACGCCCCCGCGGAAACGTTACAAAACAAAACAACCCCCTATCTCGAGACTGCTCAATCTGAAGTGGGTGCGAATGGAGCTGGAGCATGAGACGCCGACGCTGCCGGCCACAGTTCAAAGCCTGACGTTTAACGTGTTCCGGGGAGGGAGGACGAATCGAGTTATTGCCGGTTAGTAAAATGTAGGGTAACATGGGAAAAGTGAGCCACGGGGTAAAATGCGATAAGATAGGGTTGCCAACTCTGTGAAAGTGTTGCCAGATCTGCAACTTTTTCCCAACTGTCCAAAATGGTTGCCAGATGGGATACATAAATACGTTTCCATATCTAAAGTACACAACAGGGTTTGATCGGTGTATTACTTTCCTTGTTTAAGGCTATGGTTCTGAAGAACGCATAGGGTGGCTCAACTTTCCCCATGTTACCCTAGTTCTCGCATTTTATTTAACACATACCGTATTTACCGGTGCATAGCCCCATGGGGGTATGCAAAAATTGAGAGGTCCCATATGGGGGTATGCATAGGGGGGGGGGGGTTATGCATTGGGGGGGGGGGGGTTATGCATGGGGCATTTTTTATGTTTTTGAGAGGTGCGCAGAGGCATATTTTTTAGGTCAAAAGCACGTGTTTTACGGCATAATTGAGGTCAAAGCAGGGTTATTCTAGTACAATACACCCCCAAGCAGGCTTATAGGCATCTTAGCTTGGTGTGGGGGTGGCTATGGGTAGCTTATGACCAGCTTACATAGGTAGGTTCAGGTACTGTACAGTACATATGGGGGTATGCATAGGGGGGGGTTATGCATTGGGCATTTTTTATGTTTTGCCAATATGGGGGTATGCATTGGGGGGGTTATGCATTGGGGGGGGTTATCTACCGGTAAATACGGTACTCCGATCTGCCGTCATTGTTGGCAACAACTCGTTCAACTTTTCTCGGTTTTATTGTCCGTTTTCTTCTTTGTTGTCCGTTTAGTTGTCCCTTTTTATAGGGGTGTTGACGAACGACAACAACACCGACAACATCCATATAAAACGGACAAAAAAACAGACAACATACAACAAAACGGACAACAAAACCGACAACAAACGAACGAGTTGTTGCCAACAATGACGCCAGGTCGGGGTATGTGTTAAACAGGAAAAGAAAAGTAAAGAACGTACAATATTACGAAGAACCAACTTTGTTTTGTGTTATGATATAGGCATACATAAGAACCGACTACGTATATATGCCAGCTAGTATTATTGGCTTCGTGTTTCATGCGACGGCCGCCGTTTTGGTCCCAATCGGGGCCCCGGGCCCCCGATTGGGACCAAAACGGCCGTAGCATGAAACACGAAGCCAATAATACTAGCTGGCATAGTCTTCTTGCGTATACCACAATTACTACTTGTTTCTTTGGTCAAGCGAAAGCAAAGTGTCCCTGCCTACTTCTAAATTGTAGCATGGGACTCCAATGGCGTTATGGTTTTCCCTCCCGTCTGCGACGCGCAGGCGCCTCAGCAAAGGTCGATGGCAGGCTGGCTGGAGGGGGGAAACAGGCCGTGGAAAATCAACGAGGAAGAAGCAGACTTCACCTTCGCCGTGGTGTGGTCAATGCCGAAGAGCTCTTTCAATCCCAAAGGAGTGCTCGCGTGGTTTGCAGACAATAGAGCGGCGAGTGGAGGCCACAGAGCGGCAGAGAGCGAAGAGGATTCCGTTGCGGCGGCGGTGATAGAGAAAGGGTTTCGAGAGAGAGGCGCGATCGACTTTCAGCCAAAGAGAAACGGCATTCCTCACCATATCCGCCGATGTTCTAGCGAAAGCAACTTAGAAGCGCATATGACCTTTTCTTAAAAACTCTACATACTTTACTCCCTATTTTTTGGCGAACGGCGCTATTAACTCATACCCCGACCTGGGGTCACTGTTGGCAACAACTTTTTCACTTGTTGTCGGTTTTGTTGTCCGTTTTGTTGTTTGTTGTCCGTTTGTATATGGGCGTTGTCGGTTTTGTTGTTCGTTGTCAATTTTGTTGTCCACGGACAACAAAACCGACAACACCCATGGGACAACAAAACGGACAACAAACAACAAAACCGACAACAAGTGAAAAAGTTGTTGCCAACAATGACGCCAGGTCGGGGTATGAGTTAAAATCAGTGAAAAGTTGCGAAAATTATCAGTTTGGTAACGATATCGTACATTAAGAAACTAAGCGACGATATCGTTTTCCAAACAAAAAACACTTCAAACCAACTCACAGATTAAGAAATCACCTCTATTGCTGCGAAGAGTTAAAAAAAGTCATATGCGCATTACTGCCACGAACGTCGGAAATGGAAGTTCTCAGACGGTGCGACAGTCTTCGAGCGCCTGCACCTCCTGAAGCTAAAACGACGCGCGTCATCGCGATTTTCTGTTCTGGGGATGGAAGTCATGCATTCGCTGACTTCGACCATCTCGTCGGACGCGTACCGTTTTTCGCCGGACTCGCTTCCTTTCAAGACAACGAGATTACACGATGCGGCGAGATCACCTTGGCCGCGCGGGCTATCGCGAACTCGACCGTCACCTTCACAGGAGTCGCCGTCAGAGACACCATCCGGTTCGTCACGACGGGCCACATCCAACTGCAGAACGCATCCGTCTCCGGTTTACTGGTCGCTGAGAGAACATAATGATCTTTTTTAGAATTGTCGTGGCGAAGGAGTAATCTTACCCACGTCACCAGTACCCTTATCAAAGTTTCTTTTATCCTTTAAAAAGTATGAGGTTTCTCCCGGGGTAATAGTTACGGATTTTAGTGACGAAGTGAAACTCGACAAGCGAGTCATTTTTCCTTGAGTGGCGCAATGTTTCAATACTATCCATTTCTTCAGAGTCGATATTCAACAAAAAAAATGATATCGATACCGACTTCGACTCTTTGGACATTTCATATATTGATATCTATATCGCATCGAAATTTCAACATTTTTTTATATTGATATCGATCTCGTTATCGATCATTTTGCAAGAGGTAGTGTCGATATCGATGTTTTTTTTGTAGGTTCTGATATTGCAACATCTCTAATTAATCGTTTTATTACTGTTCTTAATTGGGATTTTTTATCATATTGTAGTTTTCTTTTTAGTTTTTCCTAGACGGAGATGTCTCCATAATTGTAAAGTTTACTTGATATCGGCTCGATTTTTTCACTTTTTATTATGGTTCGCCACGTTTTTTTCGTGTTAGATGATACCGAATTGGTATCGAGTAAAAGATTTATACGTAAAGATTAGAGATGCCGTGATATATCGATATCGATATCGAATTAGTCGATATATCGAAATTTTTTCTGGTATCGATATCGATATCGTATCGAATTTCAAAATTTTGGAAATATCGATATCGATCTCGATATCGGTCTTTTTTCAAACAGCAATATCGATATCGATATCGTATCGAAATTTGGCAAAAATAAAATATCGATATCGATCTCGATATCGACCATTTTTTGCTCAAAAATATCGAAATTTTTATGTGCTTGCAGCACCTTTTTTGGCCAAAAATTTGCTCGCACTACCTATGATTCAGTGAAAATTATCTGCCACCCATGTACATGCATGTACTACCCTTGACAGGTTGTGGTGGTGATGTGGTACTGTAATGTTCCGTATATAGCCCCTCATGTATAGCCCCAAATCAGCCACTAATGTCATTTGCTTTCATGTATAGCCCCCTATTGTGAACCACAAAAAGCAAGGGAAATGAAGTGTTTTTGCGCTAAAAACAGCGTTTTTGAGGTGATTCAGTGTTTTTGAGGTGATTTTTGTGGTCATTGGTTAGTTGTCTTTGATTGCCAAACTTGAAAAATTGATTGTGAATTAGCTGAAAAAGCTTCTTTATTACTCAGAGCTACCTTCGCATAGTGTACAACAGCTTTATTGGTACGCTGTGACGAAATTTTGATCTATTTTTAACCATTTTCAAAATATCGATATCGATCTCGATATCGAGTCGATATTCTGCCCAAAATATCGATATCGATATCGACCCTTTGAAAATTTTAGATATCGATATCGATATCGTATCGAATTTCCAAAAGTTTGAAATATCGATATCGATCTCGATATCGGTCATTTTACAAAAGGTAATATCGATATCGATATCGATTTTCTCACAGTTCTGATATCGCGGCATCTCTAGTAAAGATGTAAAATAAAGAATAAGTAATAAAAGAGTAATGTAAAGATTTATCTTTACGTTTCTCTCAGTGACCTGTATTCGACATACTCGCCGTCAGTGATTTCTTCGGGATTCAAGAGCTTAAGCCTAGACTGGAGATTCTGTTGTGTGACAACATCAACAGAGATACCGTCGGCCGACTGTGTCACGAAGCTTCCCTGTACCAGCTGCGGGTTCTGTATAACGCCGGAATGACGTACGCGGCGTGTCACCTTTTTTCGGTGAGGCGTCTGCCAGCGTGGGAGGATTTCGCAGACGAAGCGCACAACAGTGAAGTAGACAAACTGAGCGAGCAGTTATTCTTCTTCATCTATCACGGTCAGTAATGGAGACAGTTTAAAGGGGGGATTTGGCGGGAATTTAGTACGGGAAGGGCAAATTTCATACTTTTCACTTTTGAGAGGGGCTTTATTTGACGTAAGATTTTCTTCTCTTTCGATCTAACCCAACATTCTGGAGCCGACTTTGCGTCTGTTAGGTGGCGCCCCAGTTCGAAAATCCCAATTCCGTTCCCAAAAACGGCCTCTGCGATGCATTCATCGTCGCGCTGCGAAAATTCGAATTCACTCATGTTCCGTGCTCTTTTCTTTATGGAACATGAGTGAGTTCGAAATTCCGCAGCGCGACGATGAATGCATCGCAGAGAAGACCGATTTTGGGAGCGGAATCGGGATCTTCTAACTGGGGCGCCGCCTCACAGACGAAAAATCGGCTCCAGAGTGTGGGGTTAGATCGAAGAGGATGAAATTTTATGTCAGATAAGCCTCTAAAAAATGAAAAATATGAAATTTGCCCTTCCCGTACTAAATTCCCGCCAGATCCCCCTTTAAGTGAAACGTACTTATACGTACTTATAGCGTTAGTGAAGCGTAGTTGAGACTGGACTGATACCTGTCTATTCAGAAATGTCGGCACAAAATATTATTCAATTATATGTTGGCACCCGATGATGTAGTCCTGAGCTGCGAAGTTACGTTTTGAAGAAAGGTGTCTTTGATATCGGTTGAATTTCTGCATGTTTTTCTTCAAGATATCGATTTGGTCGTTGTGTATGATCAGTAATGATTGGATAATGCACTGTAGGCGTCCATGTTTTTTCTTACGAAACATCGATGACGTATGTTCTTGCACGTTAACTACCAATGCATAAAAGTGGAGGCGAGTGGCCGAGTTAGCAATTCTTTTTAGAGTGCTCTGTTTACTTTTGACCCATACCATGTCGTACTATTTCATGCATTTACACCGTTATCGTTTATAAAGGTATTGCACGCCTACCACCTCCGTAAAAAGCGAGTGAAGGCGGCCGGTCTTGACACACACACACCGTTATCGTGTACAGGTAGTATTTTTGGGTATATATCCCCCCCCCCCTATTGTATATCTCCCCCTAGTGTATAGGGCAAAACCCATTGGCCATCTCCCCCATTGGCAAAACATAAATTTTGTCCTTTGTATATCCCCCCTGGTGTATAACCCCCCATGTACTGTAAGGTACGTGAGGTACTGTAAGGTAGCTGGTCCTATGCTAGCTATAGCTACTCCTACACCATGCTGCTATGCCTGTAGGCATAGCTGAGCATGTCTTGTACTAGAATAACCCTGTTTTAACCGCGATTATGCCCTAAAACACATACTTTTGACCTCAAAAACATGCCTCTACACACCTCTCAAAAACATAACTTTTGTCCTATGTATATCCCCACCCATTGTATATCCCCCCTAGTGTATAACCCCCCATTGGACCTCTCAATTTTTGTATACCCCCATGGGGCTATACACCCAAAAATACGGTACGTGATTTTGCCGAAAAAAAGGAACTGGAGATACAAAACTTAGCAAAGTATAGGGCGAAACCGATTGGCCATCTCCCCCATTGGCAAAACATAAATTTTGTCCTTTGTATATCCCCCCTGGTGTATAACCCCCCATGTACTGTAAGGTACGTGAGGTACTGTAAGGTAGCTGGTCCTATGCTAGCTATAGCTACTCCTACACCATGCTGCTATGCCTGTAGGCATAGCTGAGCATGTCTTGTACTAGAATAACCCTGTTTTAACCGCGATTATGCCCTAAAACACATACTTTTGACCTCAAAAACATGCCTCTACACACCTCTCAAAAACATAACTTTTGTCCTATGTATATCCCCACCCATTGTATATCCCCCCTAGTGTATAACCCCCCATTGGACCTCTCAATTTTTGTATACCCCCATGGGGCTATACACCCAAAAATACGGTACGTGATTTTGCCGAAAAAAAGGAACTGGAGATACAAAACTTAGCAAAGTAACGGTCAGAAGAAATGTGTAACATGTAGGCCTACAGTATTGATAACTGTCAACTTCACTCGATAACAACCTTATGATAAACGATAGTGGTGGAAGTAATAGTAGCACTCATCCACAGGTGTCAAATGACTAGATCCTAACGCGTAAAGTGTATACACTGAAACGCTATTTATGAACCAATCATACAAAACGAAGCGCTAAATTTAACGTTACGACGGTTATGGTATAAGAGTGTTTGGAATCTCAAACATACGAAATTGTGGAAACTGCAAATCTTTAAAAACACACATGGAAGTAGGATAAACTACGGAAACAGTTACGTTTCGCCAACTCCCGTTTGTAGTTCGTTGATTTTCTCGAGGAGCTTTCGATTTTCCGCTTCGGCTTTCTTACGAAGTTGACGTTCCATCACTACTTCCTTTGCCCGCTCAGCGCGCAGTCGTTTCTGGTCGCTCAACTCGATCTCCATCTTCCGACACTTAGTACAGCTCAATAACACTTCCTCCCCTTCCCCCTCACGACGACGCTAAACATGAGGTGCAAACATGCAGCGACAATCTTTCCAATACAGTGCAACCGTGTGCGACTACAACTGTAGCAGCGGTGACGTTAGAGATGCCGCGATATCAGAACTGTCAGAAAATCGATATCGATATTTCAAACTTAATTCGATACGATATCGATATCTTTGGGCAGAATATCGACTCGATATCGATATCGATATTTTAAAAGGTTAAAGATAGATCAAAATTTATTCACAGCTAACCAATAAAGCTTTTGTGCACTATGCGCAGGTAGCTCTGAGTAATAAAGAAGCTTTTTCAGCTAATTCACAATCAATTTTTCAAGTTTGGCAATCAAAGACAACTGACTGATGACCACAAAAATCACCTCAAAAACACTGAATCACCTCAAAAACGCTGTTTTTAACGCAAAAACACTTGATTTCCTTTGCTTTTTGTGGTTCGCAATAGGGGGCTATACACAAAAGAAAATGACATTCAGTGGCTGATTTGGGGCTATACATGAGGGAGCTAAGTATATAAGGAACATTACAGTACCACATCACCACCACAACCTGTCAAGGGTAGTACATGCATGTACTTGGGTGGCAGAAAATTTTCACTGAATCATAGGTAGTGCGAGCAAATTTTTGGCCAAAAAAAGGCGCTGCAAACGCATCAAAATTTCGCTATTTTTGATTGAGCAAAAATGGTCGATATCGAGATCGATTGTATTTTACCTTTGCCAAATTTCGATACGATATCGATATTGCTGTTCGAAAAAAGACCGATATCGAGATCGATATTTCCAAAATTTAGAAATTCGATATCGATACCAGAAAAAATTTCGATATATCGACTAATTCGATATCGATATCTCGCGGCATCTCTAGTTTGTCTTCACCATTGTGTCTTAAGGCGTCGCAGCCTGGTAGCATCGACACTACAATTTCTAACCTTCGGTTCTTTTCTTTTTGTGACGGTAGCAACGCGTTTGCTTTTCCGAGATCCGACCGGAAGCCGTAGACTGGAAGTCTCGTCTGTCCGCCAACCGCTCATGTGAGCTCCAACAACCTGATGGAAGAGGAAAGGTATATTTTTCATGAAATAAATAACGATATCGCCACGTACAATATACGATATCCATCAGTTTTTTGTCGAAACAAATTGCTCCATAAAGCGATATTGCTAAAAAGGATAATTTCTAGGTAATGATATCGTCAGGTGCAGGAACGATATCGTTCAATAACTTTTAACGATATCGTTAATTCTTCTTTCTCCTTTTCCTACCGAATCTGTTTGAATGCGTACAACCACGGATAGATCGTTGAAGGAAAATGCAGTTACCACTACGTTGACTATTGCAAAGATGTAAGTGGTGCTTTAAAAGTGGTCCTACCTCATTTCGCAATTGCTTCTTTTCCTTGAGCTTCATGCATGAAGTCTTGCTGGCTTTGTTGAACTCGTAAATAGGCAGTAGATGGCTGCCAAAAACTTCCTTCTCGCTCGCCTCATTCGCCAAATCCGTGCGTGACTCTGACAGCCTCGAAGAGCGAACCTCGAAAGCCGTGAACCGTTGTTGCATCTCCACCACACGATAATCCCGTTTCGATTTGTCCACGACAGCTTCAACCGTTGACACGCGTACGCTACTCAGTTCCCCCCGCCGCATCTTCAGTACCTGACTAGCCGCAGCCCCGAAAACGCTGAAACAATACATAAAAAGGAAATAAACTAACGGCACTGGAATAACGGCACTGGCCTGGCACTGGCACGGCACTGGCTAACGG
>JASAMW010003798.1:0-63811 GCA_030247985.1 Epsilonema sp. ZAB3_2
GATAACCTTTAGTCACGATTGTCGAGTCGAACGCAGAGATGAGTCTGTCAGGCGCTTGAATACAGTAACGTACTGATGTATTACAGTTGCATAGGACAGAATTATTAACGCGTTGGATGCAGGCTGTACAATAAGCGATTGAGCGCATATCTGGTTTTGTTACTTGTTTGTAACCCAGATTATTCTCGCCAAAAGTCTTTCGTTCTGTACGGTCGGGCATAGCGGGAGAGAAAGACAAGAATGTTTTCACTACACAGAAGGCTGAACGTATGTACAGACCCCGCCGGCTTTTGTCAAAGCTCGGTTACGAACATTGGTGTAACATCACCTGGCGACACAACAACTGACGACGCCTCTTCCGTCACAGCTCTGTCTCCGAGATGGACATTTTCGGACTGCAACGGGGACGCCTAGGAGCCGACGATTCCGACACGCCGGAGGATGAACGGCACTGTTCCAACTTCGAGTCGCCTGCAAATTCAGCCTCTACAGTACCGGATGCAGCTTCCAGGAGAGCCGACCGCTGATTTTCGCAATGGGTGGAGATGTTCAAAGCTTTGTTTATACTGCAAATTGCATTAGCCGCGATAGGCAATTCTAGGAGTACCGTGTTTGCCAAACATAAACCAACGCTTGTCCCATCTATTTAGATTATGCACGCGCGAGCTCAAAACGCGTCGTGTAACACTTTGACAGGGTCCCACCATTGTTTTTTTCCAGGTGCTCACAACGACAGGATTTTTGTGTTTGTATTACGCAAATTTCATTGGCAATTTTGGAAAAATTGGGGGAACCTGGGTGCAATTTTTTTGAAGAAACGAAGCTGAAACTCACTTTACCACTGAAAAATTGGCCAAAAACTGAATATCATCTATATATGGCAGATTGAATAAGCCAAAATCAAAATGTGCAATTTCTTTTGTGTTATTGTAGTTTACCACATCCAAAAAGTTGTTGCTAGTTAAACTTTTTGGTTGTACAAGTGGTAAAGAGTCATTTCAGTACTGGCAAACCATACAAATTGGTGAATTTGAAAGTGGTAAACTTAGATAACCAAAAGAAATTGCACATTTTTATTTTGGCTTATTCAATCTGCCATATAGATGATACTCAGTTTTTGGCCAATTTTTCAGTGGTAAAGTGAGTTTACCACTTTCGTTTCTTCAAAAAATACCACTCAGGGTTGCCCACAAATTTTCCAAAAATTGCCAATAAAATTTGCATAATACAAACACAAAATCCTGTTGCGTTGAGCACCTGAAAAAACAATGGTGGGACCCTGTGCAATATTACACAACGCGCTTTGAGTCCAAGTGCCATAATCTAAATCGATGGGACAAGCATTGATTTATGTTTGGCATCGAAACACGTACTACTAGAATTGCCTATATACGCACAGTGCAATATACGCACACTAATGCAATTAGTATAAACAAAGCTTCAAGATCCACACCGATTTGCAGAACTCAAATCGACCCGCCCGACCCAGCGGCGTTGCGGTAGTTGTCAGCAGCGAACTTTCTTCATCCGAGGGCTCAGAAGTGATAGACTCCAGAGAGCCATACGTCAAAGGCGATCTTTGTAACAACAGTGGCGGCAACTCAACTCCAGGAACAAATCCTTGATGAGAAAGCTGGTGTTTTGAGTATAACTTTGTCGTCAAGTGTGCACAGGTTAGTCGTGATCCGAACTCCTCCATCTGGCTTCTGTACTGTCACCATTGGGAGGTGCCCATTCGGCCTTATCTACCGGTCTCCAGATGCGCAGTCGATGCATGAGCTCGATCTCCTTGGCTACGGCTTCTCTTTGGCTCAACGGTACGGGACGAGGATTTACAGCCTTAGGAGCTGCATCAGGCCGAAGTTTGATGCGATGTTTGTGACCAGGAAACTTTCCCATCTCCGATGAAGTCAGCTTTGGGACCTGGCTGGAAACGAACAAAGTCAAGTCAGTCACTATCGTTGACAATGGCAAACTTGTCTCTGTAGGCTGTTGCTGGGTCGGCGACGCCGCGCTGCTACACTTCGAGTTTTCCGTCTCAACGTTTTTACGGCTGAGGCGGAACATTCGATGTGCATCTGCAGTGGCACAAGAAAATTACGACCTAGCACAGGCATTTGGTCACGTATCACATGTATTGTAGCCTTATGTGATCGGTCTGAACTGGATCCGGGAATCGAACGTGCCCATAACCCCCTGGACTTTGCTGCCATCGTAGTTTGAGAGGGTCTTTGGCGGCTTCAATCGGAATCTGGAGAAGTGCTGTTTGTAGATGGTGTCGCTAATGGCTGTTGGCTGGGGCTCCAGTGTCCACTTCCATCGTAACTGGGCGGTACATCTGGCCATCGTCGATGCCAACGCAAACAGAAATCGGCGGCGTTTCCCTCACCGCGGCGACTTTCAGCATTCTCACAGTTCCGTCTCGTTTGGCGTCTGCATTCTTGCTGCGGCAGGCGCGCGAAAAATGTCCGGTCTTCCCACAGGAATTGCATTTCTGACCGGATGCGGGACAACGGCCTTGCTTGTGCGGCAGGGAATAACCGCACTTGGGACATGGGCCCTTCTGCAGAGACGATTGCTGGGTCGGATGCATCGTCACACTGTTGGCCTGTTGTCGACTTTGTTTGGGCGTCGGTTTCTGCACCTGGACACGATGGACAGTTTGGGACTGCTGCTGAGAGTTGGAGAGCTTGCTAGACTCAGATCGGGCCAACTCCTGAGCCCTCATGATATCCAAAGCGTCATCAAGAGTCAGTTTCGGTTTCGCCAGTAGATCTTTCTGCGTTTCTGCATCTGCGCATCCACAGACCAGCTGCACCATCAGTCGAATTTCGAGCTGATCTCCGAATTGGCAGTCCGGTGCGAGTGCACGCAACTTTGTGTAAAACTCGTCCACAGTCTCACTAGAGCCTTGACGGCAAAAGTTAAACTCAAAACAAGCTTTGCTCAAAGTCGTGCGCGGGGCGAATTGACGAATAGCCGCGTGCAGGAATTCGGAGTGCGGCATATTGTCCTTCTTGTCGTATGCTGGCGTCGTCTGGAAAATTCTCATCGCTTCTGCGCCCAAATTCAGAACGAAGAAATTGTTCAGCTGCTTGTCAGTAAGCGGCTGGTCGGCGGGTCGATTTGAGTTCTGCAAATCGGTGTGGATCTTGAAGCTTTGTTTATACTAATTGCATTAGTGTGCGTATATTGCACTGTGCGTATATAGGCAATTCTAGTAGTACGTGTTTCGATGCCAAACATAAATCAATGCTTGTCCCATCGATTTAGATTATGGCACTTGGACTCAAAGCGCGTTGTGTGTATTGTGCACAGGGTCCCACCATTGTTTTTTAGGTGCTCAACGCAACAGGATTTTGTTTTTGTTTTATGCAAATTTTATTGGCAATTTTTGGAAAATTTGTGGGCAACCCTGGGTGGTATTTTTTGAAGAAATGAAAGTGGTAAACTCACTTTACCACTGAAAAATTGGCCAAAAACTGAGTATCATCTATATGGCAGATTGAATAAGCCAACATCAAAATGTGCAATTTCTTTTGGTTATCTAAGTTTACCACTTTCAAATTCACCAATTTGTATGGTTTGCCGTACCGAAATGACTCTTTACCACTTGTAGCAACAACTTTTTGGATGTGGTAAACTTAGATAACCAAAAGAAATTGCACATTTTGATTTTGGCTTATTCAATCTGCCATATATAGATGATACTCAGTTTTTGGCCAATTTTTCAGTGGTAAAGTGAGTTTACCACTTTCATTTCTTCAAAAAATACCACCCAGGGTTGCCCACAAATTTTCCAAAAATTTCCAATAAAATTTGCATAAAACAAAAACAAAATCCTGTTGCGTTGTGGGCACCTGAAAAAAACAGTGGTGGGACCCTGTGCAATATTACACAACGCGCTTTGAGTCCAAGTGCCATAATCTAAATCGATGGGACATGCATTGATTTATGTTTGGCATCGAAACACGTACTACTAGAATTGCCTATATACGCACAGCAATATACGCACACTAATGCAATTAGTATAAACAAAGCTTGAACATCTCCACCCATTGCCGAAAATCAGCAGTCGGCTCTCCTGGAAGCTGCATCCAGTTCTGTAGAGGCTGAATTTGCAGGCGACTCGAAGTTGGAACAGTGCCATTTTCGTCAGGCATGTCGGAATCGTCGGCTTCTGGGCGTCCCCGTTAGTCCGAAAATGTCGTCGACAGAGCTGTGACGGAAGAGGCGTCGTCAGTTGTTGTGTCGCCAGGTGATGTTACACCAATGTTCGTAACCGAGCTTGGCCGGAAGCTATTGTCGTCTGTACATACGTTCAGCCTTCTGTGTAGTGGAGCGTTCTTGTCTTGTCTCGCTATGTACGACCGTGCAGAACAAAAGACTTTTTGCAAGAATAATCTGGGTTACAAACAAGTAACAAAACCAGATATGCGGCTGCGCGCTTATTGTACAGCCTGAGTGCGACGCGTACATGAGTCTGTCCTATGCAACTGTAGTGCATAAGTACGTTACTGTATTAGGCTGCTAACAGACTCATGTCCGCGTTCGACTCGACAATCGTGACTAAAGGTTATCACGTCTTCGTATGTGAGTCGAACACATCACAGCCCAAGGAGTGACCAGAGAAAATAAACGCCTCTCCTCCGTCTTCTATTTTCTCGAGGCTACTACATGAGTTACGGAATAACACCAAGATTTTATAAAAATCTTACGTACTTCGTCACCCCTGGCATAGCTCCCACATTGCAGGTTTTGCTTCGTTTTAGACTGTTGATCACGCTGCTTTTGCCAACGTTGGGAAAACCTAGAAAATATCACACAACTGCGAAAGTGCATGGTTTACCCCATAGTACCCTACAACAATAGATACTGTGTGTGGACATTACCAATAACTCCAACTCTGATGGAAGTTTTGACGTCTTTGTTCCGGGTGTAATTCCCCAAAAGTTTCATCACCAATTCAGCTCCCAGACACTTGCTACTGACACTGCTGAGATTCGTACCAGCGCGACCCTGAAACACGCATGAGCAACAAGAATTCATATGATAGAATCCAAGAATCTATGGATAGAATCCAAGGATCCCAACCACTTCGTTCGACTAAAATTGGTTGGCCAAACTGGTTGACTCGGGTATTGTTCTTGAAAGAATAGGCATTGATTGTCAAGCAATGCCTATTCTTTCAAAAACAGAAGTTATATATAGCCTATTTGATATCACGCTCACAATTTTCTCCCTACTCAACTAGAAACAGGTTGGGGTGGCCCGAATTTACCCCCCCCCCCCCCCCCGGGCCAATTTACACATTCCCTGACAAGAGAGTACTGTGGGGGTAACCCGGCCACCTAAGCTCATTTGAACTTGCTGTTTCAGCAAATGATGAACCAAATAGCTCATTTGAAAGAGGACAGTTCAAGGAATCTATCTATTGATATCATATTTGTCCAATCGGTCCATTGGTTGCTGAGATATGCCGCCCTGAAACTTAGGTGGGTACCCTACCAATTTCGTCTTCTGTTCCTGCGTTGACGCTTTGAAGGCCAGCGTTGGAAATTCATTGCGCAGCGCTTTCACCCATTCTTCGACGTTGGTCTTCGGAATCAAGTCCACCTTATTCAACAGGAGAACGAGGCGTTTGCCCGCTGCGACTGTTGCACGCTCCACCTCAGAGCAGCGACAACCCAAGGGATCTCTGGCATCGAGAACCTGCAGAGTGTCTCATAATAAACCATCCACCTTTCCGTGCATGTAACTATGGAACCACACCTTAGATTTTCATGCGGTCTTTTCTATTTTGTAGCCAAGGCTTCAACTGAGATCTGTACAAAATTTCAGCTATTTGGTCCACATACTTCGGAAATTGCGACGGTTTGAATCCAGAAGCTCAAAATCGGCGTTTTTCTTTAGTATGGAGGAAAATTTCGGTCTTAATTTTTCAAGATACCCAGTTCCATGCGCTTGCTATGCTGGCACTGGGGCTAATGCATGAGATACACATTTCCTTGCATTTTGGGACATCTTTTTTCATTCTGATACATATTTTAAGTTAGACCATGCACAGAAGACCCCTAATCTGCACTACCAGTTCGAAAAACCCTCGTTTTTTGACCGCCGGAGAAAGAAGGTGTTTCAGCAGCTTTCAGTGGGCCTATTAAGCTGAAATTTTGTACACATCTCAGTTTAAGCCTTGGCTACAAAGTAGAAAAAACCGGATAAAAATCTAAGGTGTGGTTCCAGAGTTACATGCACGGAAAGGTGGATGGTTTATTATGAGACACCCTGTATAAAGAAGTGAAGCTAGAATCAATAAAACTATCATCAACTCTCCGTGAGTCTACGAAGATTCTTGATGGAACCCACCTGGGGTTGATTTTGAACCTATAAAAAGTGAATCTAGAATCCATAAAGAATCATCAATTCTCCGTGAGTCTACGAAGATTCTTGATGGAGGAACCCACCTGGGGTTGAGAATATTATGGTAGTCTGGCCAGAGAAAGTTCGCTAATGGGAGTCACGTCGTCTTGCGTAGTTTGCATGTACTTCTGCAAAATAGGAGTACATGAAGCAAGGACAGAAACCCACATTTGTGAATCTATTTTACGCAACGCGACTTAAGTCCCAAAGCGAACTCTCAGAGGCTAGACGATAGTACCAACCAACCCTTGTGGATTCTTGATAATGACACTAATAAACAACGTGTGCAAAAAGCTTCTTCTCTCACTTCCAAAATAACGTCGGCAGCTTCCAAAACTTTCTTCACTTCCGAAGCATACGCTCTCACACCAACAGGTTGCTTTTCTTGAACGAATTTCTCACCACCGGAAGAAACCAAAACCGCTTGAGGGTGCTGGAAAATTCAAAATTGCACAGAAGCAGTAAGACCGCTGGTATTTGAAACGTACAAAGCAGCAAAAGGGAAGGGTGCGCGTGAGGTATGGCAACTAGTTTTGTCGCAGTAGACTGACAGTTCCCGACATTGCGAGGAAGACGTCAGAAAATACTGCTGACGGGGGACCTGGTGAGTGGGATACGGTCACTTGGTAGCCGGTCACTTCGTTGCGGTCATTTCGTTGCGGCGGTGATCACTTCGTTGCGAGAACTTTCGTTGCGGTCACTTCGTTGCGGTTTTTTTCGTTGCGGACATTTCGTTGCGGCCATCCTCTGGTCATTTCGTTGCGAGAACTTTCGTTGCCGGTCATTTCGTTGCCGGTCATTTCGTTGCCGGTCTTGATTTGGTCAGTTGGTAGTGAGTACTTTCGTTGCCATACACTTCGTTGCAGGCTAGGCTTAGGCTTAGGCTTAGGTAAATCTCGCAACGAAATGAACGGCAACGAAAGTACTCACTACCAAATGACCAAATCTAGACCGGCAACGAAATGACCCGCAACGAAAATACCCGCAACGAAAGTTCTCGCAACGAAATGACCAGAGGACGGCCGCAACGAAATGTCCGCACCGAAAAAAACCGCAACGAAGTGACCGCAACGAAAGTTCTCGCAACGAAGTGACCGCGGCAACGAAAGGTCCGCAACGAAATGTCCGCAACGAAAAAAACCGCAACGAAGTGACCGCGAACCTGGTGAGTAAACTCACGGTGAATTCACGGTGAGTTTGAACTTCGAGTCATATTTTTCGTGTAGAGCATTCTCACTTGCTCCCAAGGGCAAAATTTTTCTCACGTGTTCACACGTGGTGAGTTCAAGCTCCCGGCAAAATTCACCGGCCTCCCCATGCTTCATCACATACTTATGGGGAATTCCCCGTGAGTTTACTCATCACGTGTGCAGCGCGCTAGTGGCCCGAATTACCCGGCACACGCCTGTTCTATTCTCTCCTACCTCGTGATCAAAATCCTTTTGCCTTCTTTTCGCATCGTTCATCAAACCTTCCAACGTTGTCGCCTGCGGCGTTTTCCTCTCGTCGGCCTGTTTCTCATCCTGTCCGCTAGGGGTGGCCTTGGGCGTCAGTTTTCGTTTTTCCGCCACTTTTTTCTCCCGGGCGGCTTTGCGCTGCTTTTGAATATCAGCCCGGCGTTTCTCTCTATCCGCTGCAAAATACCAAAGAGACCGAAACGAAATGTGACATCAGGAAGTAATAATATTCGCATTCAGTTATCGATACTTTGCGATACATACTCGACAGATGGGGTATGTACTGTGGGGCAAAACCGGAAAATAGAAAATACGCCGGGAGTTAACCAGGGGTTAACACATACCGCACCAAGGCGTCATTGTTGCCAACAAGTCGCCCACTTGCTGGATTGTCAGTTGTTGTCGGTTTGTTGAGGAAATCACACCAAACCAACAATCCCCATATTTGGTGTCAACAAATGGACAACAAACAAAACAAACCGACAACAGTTAGGCGACTTGTTGACAACAATGATGCCTTGGTGCCGCATGTGTTCCTGCTATTCATTCAGCTCTAGATCTACGCTTCAACACATAGGGTCAACACAACACAACTATCATGGGGTAAAGGTAAATCAGGGGTGTTATTGGTGGCGTAAACCCTACAAAGAACGGCCTACAGTACATCAGTACTCACGAATTTTGTCTTTGTGTACCGCATTACTGTCAGTCCGGGTTTACCCCAGACTACCCTGTCCATTACCTTCGGCCTGTTTCTTTCTTTCCTTCGCTTCTTGTAATATCTCTTCCTTGAAAGGGCACTTATTCGGCACTTGCTGTTCCAAAGGTTTCTCTTTCTTTTGGTGCTTTTGCTTCTTCTTTCCCTCCTTTCTTAGCTTTCGATGGTGTTCCCGTACTTTCTTCTCAATCTTGTAGCGTTTGCGAGCACTCACTCGCTTACTCTTCTTCTCTAGAAAGAACGAACAGTATGTACTCTTGGTATTGCTCCAAAACATGAGAATTACTGGTACATTACCATACAACGGTGCCTTGAAATGAAAGATGAGGGCGATTGTTACAACTAGAGTACTGTGGGGTAAACCCGGACACATAGTACTGTATGTCTCAGCAATAATAAGACCGATTGAGACAAGTATTTTACCAATCGATTCCTTGAGCTCTCCTTTTTTCAAATGAGCTACATGTTCATCACTTGCTGAAGCGGCAAGTTCAGAAAAGCTTAGGTGTCCGGGTTT
The DNA here is from genome assembly GCA_030247985.1 of Epsilonema sp. ZAB3_2. Classification (NCBI taxonomy): domain Eukaryota; kingdom Metazoa; phylum Nematoda; class Chromadorea; order Desmodorida; family Epsilonematidae; genus Epsilonema; species Epsilonema sp. ZAB3_2. Next base: position 9,113 of record JASAMW010003798.1, read on the forward strand.
ACCCCACAGTACCCTACAGATAGGCTTACTTTTGATTTGGAAGACCATGACCAGAGGAAAAGAAACTGCAAGCATCAAGAATGTATAAGTTATAAAATTCTTACGGAAAGAGTAGACTATCAAAATATTCATACAGAAATGTACAATCTGCGCCATATAGCGCTAAAAAGGGTAACGGAATAAGTGAACAAGATGTCATAAAGATTTTACTGATGCGGTACTTCACATTGTAAACCTGGTGTGTCCTGCAAATCGTAAATAAAACTGATTGTGAAGTGAGAGTAGATTTCAGAGAGCTACATAAATGCTAATACACACGATTGCACGGCAAAAAAGCTCAGTAATTAATTACTGATACCTAAAACATACTCACTGTTGCAATAAATTAGCCACTCACAAAACATCACTATTATTCATATGCGTACGTACATACTAAAATACAGTACTGCATACATACTGAACCAGTAGAGTAACCCTAGCTGACCCTATAGTCCATGGCACGTTCGAAATTTCGACAACCACAGTCAAAGCACACCGCATTTCTAAACCTCAAATCAGCCACTTCAAACAAAAAGCAACAATGCTCGCATAACACGACGATGACATCACATGTGATCGATTATCAATATGATCAGCGTTATTGATCATCCAATAGTAAGTATCTGTGCATTTTCCCTGCTTTGCTCAACTGCTGCTTGTTGGCAAAGAATATGGCTGATCTCATCTTAATAAATCTGCAGATTATGTACCCTAGACTTGGAATATTTATGAAGACGCAGAAATATAAAAGTACATACAAAACGGTCATACATACATACGTACACACAGAAACGACAGTCGCAAATATTGTACCAATCACAGCATCCTTTTTCTTTGACAAGACAAAAGCATTCTTGTGGCCCATTATAGTATTCATTATTTCTTTTCAGGTCTGCTCAATATAATGATATCTCTCGTTTTAAGGGCACCCATAATGTCACATTGAAGAATATCTCAAGTACTCCACACGTCAATCTTTTGACCTCTGATGCACAGCACAAAACATCTTTAAGAGTATCTGTCTATGGCTAACGTGCGGTACACAACCATACATGCTAAAGTCTGGGTAAAGCACACAGCAAAGTAGGGACTATCATTTTTAAGCTGATTGTACAACACAGTACAGTAGGACACCAAAAGAAAAACGATGAAAAGATATGACCACCTATGCGACATAATGCACACCCTGCCTGTTTGCATCCATCACCATCACCATACATTCTGACAAAAGATCACCAAACAGTTTCTGCTCACAAAGTGATGTCCTGCTCTCAAAATCACATGCAAACCCTCACTAGTTTTGCTCACTAAAGTGATGTCTGTTGAACGAAAATGCTGTTAAGCACAGTAGAAAGTAGCCTATACGCTAAATGCACTTCAAACATGCCAAAAGCTTTGTATAAGGATTTTGTCCTGCCAAATTGTACACCAAAAACTGGCAAGAAAACTTCAACAGGTACATAACGTGGTGACCAGAGGGGCAATTTGGACCATCACGACTCGACTGACTCCTTTCTAGTGTATAGTAAGACAGGGAGGCGAATCAAGTCAGAATAAAAACATGCAGAGGTTCACCAAAGTCAAAAATAGATCCTCGCTTGCGGACTAACAGAAAATTTTTGCCACCATTTCTCTTGCAAGCGGCCCGAATTACCCCGCGCTACCAAACCATAGGCATTCCATACCCCAACAGTAACCCATACTGGATATTACTGCCACAACTGCTACTTTAACCAGCTCCGTAATGCTCTGACCCGCAGTGCCCGCGGGTCACCCGGGACTCACCCGCGGGTGACCCGCGGGTCAATAATCAATGGTCAATAAATCAATAATTTTCTTTTTCCACTGAGCGCTTTTTTTGTTTCCGGGTGACCCGCGGGTGATCCGCGGGTGACCCCCGGGTGACCCCCGGGTGACCTTCGGGTGACCCGCGGGTGACCCGCGGGCCCTGCGGGTCAGAGCATTACGGAGCTGGTTAAGCGCACTGGGTGTGAACCGAAACACGGAGCGTCAGTATATAAGGTGCGCACCTGTGCGAAACTGTCCTGCACCAGTCGATCAGTGCAGAACAGCTCCACAGCAGTGCCTGCGCACCATAGTACTGGCCACTCTAATTTTCGGTGCGCACTTAGTAGCAGTTGTGGCAGTCACATTCAGTATGGGTTAAGCTCAATCTCACTCCAGCGTCTGCACATCCAGCTGATCCGAGAGCGAATGAGCCCAATAGTTCGCTCAATCAATCTCACTCCGGCGTCTGTACATCCAGCTGAGCCGAGAGCGAATGAGCGCGAAAATGCAGGCGCGACTCCATCAGGTAGCCCTTCACCTGTTTGGCTCTGTACAGACAGTCTTTGGCCTGACGGGAACGCCCCTCCTCCAGATGCAGTAGAGCCAGCTCCAAGAGGGCGTTCGGAACCACGTACAGGTGATCCGTCAGCTTTTTCTCGCTGAAAAGTAATAGAAAAAAGACTATTCGCTGCAGTTGAATGGTTGCGAGGTGGCCCAGGATCTTTACCAGCCGAAACATCAAAGTCACGAGTTCACCCAAGCTACTCACTCGCACCCACAACATAGTAACGAAATAATTCGTCGTCTCTGGGTGAACTCGCGAGTTTGATGTTTCGGGGCCAATCTGAAAAAGGGGCTAATATGTAACGCAACGTTACGTACTATTGCAGTATTTCAGTGAGACACATCTGTGCTTGGAATGGACTCTGCAGATTCCTGAGACACATGGCGCGCAGCAGAAGGCATAAACAGTGGTCGTCAGCATCAAACGCTAAAACATACACGCGCGCATATAGAAGCATACGCATAATGTGACGTGCTGCGTTCCGTATGGCGATAACCGGGCTTCGAAAAGGGGAGAGTTATCGGACCGAACGGGAATCGAACCCGCTACCCTCGGTTACAGCTGTCGACTTTAGGTTTAGGCACACGACCACTTGTCGGCCCTGGGACTGATGGTTAAACTCGCCATAATTTAGTACTTTATCCTTGAACTAAATTACGCCTCAGTCAGAAGCTACTGCCATACTCTACGTTGGCAGTAAGTTACAGTGCAGTAGCAGTAGGGGTTGTAGTAGAGTACAACGGCTTTCATTCGTGTCAAAATGTAATCATAATAATATCCCCCCTCTTCGCCCACCCAGTGCCACTACTCAAATTGATTGCTCCCTCATTTCCCTGAGGACTTACTAAAGTAGGAGGAAGCAAAAGGTTAGGGCCACGTACGTATCATTCATTCTGCACTTACATTAGCAAAAAAGTGCCACTTTTCTACTGAAATGAGTCATGACAATGGAGATAGGCACTCCACTTTTTACGACGACCCCTCAAAAACTAGTACAGTAAGTTAGAAGCCCTTCAGAGAATAATGTACCTACTTACTACATACATACTCAACCCCCTAGTACTATCAACCGCTAAGCAGCTTCAAGAATTACTATAGTCTGGCCAATAGCAGTTGGAACTTGGACTCAAGGCGCGTTGCGTAAAATAGATTTACAAATGCGGATTTTTGTCCACGCTTCGTGTACTCCTAGTTAGCAGAAGTACATGCAAACTACGCAACTCGCCTGGAGTCCAAGTGCCAACTGCTATTGGCCAGACTATAAGGTTCATTCACATTGGAAGGCAATGCGCTCAGCGTACGCCCGGCGCATCCATGGCTTTGCGTGCTTCGAGCCATGGCTATGCCGAGCGTACGCCCAGCGCATCCATGTGTATGTGAATGGGCCATTATTCCACCTACCTCCTGCCTCCTCCTGCTTTTCCATCACAGCATCGATATCGGCAAGTATCGGTTTGACCAGTTCAGCGTCAGAACCCACGATTTGAAACCCGTTCCATAAGTAGAGCACTTCCTACAGACAGAAACAACAACAAGAACCAGATATCATTACGCTATTTTCACATACAGCACGTACGTGCAATACGTAGCGGGGGCGGGCCACTGTCGTTATATGTGTACAAAATGCACACATACGTAATAGGGTACTGTCGGGTAACTCGGACACGGGGGTAAACACGGACACCTAATATATCTCAGTAACCACACGACCGATTGAGACAGGTATTCTACCAATCGATTCCTCGAACTCTCCTCTTTCAAGTGAGCTGCCATGTTGGTCATTTGCTGAAGCGGAAAGTTCAGAAAAGCTAGGTGTCAGGGTTTACCCCGTGCCCGGGTTTATCCAACAGTACCCTAAATCAAATGAATAATAAAGATCTTCAATTACATAAGGAGCAAGCAGCAGCGTCCCTTTCTTGTTGAAGCGTTCCGCCTTGCTCACACAAAACTTCTCGATAGGCAGCGACTTGCCCGCGATCCGAACCTTCAGCGTTGGCACTCGACTGAAACATAAAATATCCAAGTTCACCCAGCAACACAAAAATTCTTCCGGCCTCCGTGGCGGGGCCTTGCGTTCCCCCAGCGTTCACCACATGCCGGCGTTCGACTCCCTCTTCGCCCGGGACAAGAATTCATAAATTAGGGTTGTATGGTGGACAAAACCTTCCACCTCATAGCGGGTATCACCCCCATTCAAAACATGAAAATGTTACTATAGGTAAATCCGGCCATGGGAAAACCCAAGCTTCAGGGCCGCATATCTCAGCAAGCAATGGACCGATTGAGACAAATATTGGGCTACATCAATCGATTCCTTGACTACCCTCCTCTTTCAAATGAGCCATTATTGATTGGTTCATCACTTGCTGAAACTAGGGAACTTAGGTGCCGGAGTTTACCCCATGGCCAGGTTTACCAAACAGTACCCTATCTAGGAAACCAGCGGCATAGGTGCGGTTTAGCCCCCACGCTACCCTATCCATCAACCCTGCACCAAGGGTTGCACACCTTTATGAATTCTTGGCAATCTAAGTAAGTTACAAGAACAAACCTGAACAGCCGTTTCATCCTTTCTTGTTCCTCCTCAGTCAAATTTTCACCATTCGATCGTTGAGCCAGGAGAAAGATGGCGGACAAATAGGCGTAGGTGGCCTTGGACCACTTGTTCTCGCGATACAGATAATCGGCGTACTCGAAAGCGCGAGTCCATTGACGCAGATAGGAGTGAGCAAACCTGTAGTAAGAAAAAGACATACGTACATGGTACTGTTACTGTGGGTTAACACATACCGCATCCGAGTCTCAGATTTGTCAATAAGTTGCAGAACTGTTGTCACTTTGTTCATAACAAAGGCCCATATGGGAATGTCCACATTGTTGTCCTTTCCGCAACAAGGAGTGCGCTTCTTGTTGAGAAAACATCGATAAAGTGTCAATACCCATATAGGGACAACAATTCTGCAACTTGTAGAAATATGAGACACAGATGCGCTTTGCAGTCGTGGGCACGGTTTTGAGGGTGGGGGTCTGTCAGTGGGGGTATGCAGGAGGTCAACAGTGGGGGGGGGGGGGGGGGGGGGGGTGTTGCGTACCCCCACCGAGAAAAATTGTTTTGGTCACGTACCCCCAGATTTTTTACGTACCCCCAAGAAAAAACCTCACGTACCCGCAGCATATTTACGTACCCCCAACTGTAAATGATAATATGCTACATAACCCCACACAGTCTACGCGTACCCCAGAAAAAAATAAATGAGCAATATTTTTTTTTATGCAGTGCACTGTGTAGCAGTATTACTGTTGTGCATGTTGTAATATTTTTTTAACAAAATGAATTTTCCTCACAGCCTAGCTTACAATCAGGAATGAATTCACGAGTCAAAAGTACTGTGCATGCATACATGAGCTCCCAGTAGCAGATATGGTGAAATTGTTTCCACTCCGCCTGAGCATTGATGGAGCGCTGAAAGTACTCGACGCCTCGCGAGATTCGCGTCGTCACCACGCACAGCCGACCAGCGAACAGCAACACCAAGGCGCCCTACAACAAAACTGTTACGTACTGCGTACGTATGGCAATAGCGTCCGAGGCCAGTAGTAGTGTACGTAAACTAGTTCTAGGTATGTAAGGCGAGTTTAGCCAAAAGTCCCCGGACCGGTCCCTGGTGGGGTTGCCTAAGTCCGCAGCTGTGTCCGAGGGTAACGGGTTCGATTCCCGTTCGGTCCTCTTTCTCCCCCCTTTTCGGGGCCCGGCTATCGCCATACAGAACGCGGCACGTCACAAAACATACACATGTGCACGTATGACGTACTTTACATCAAAATAACGTCGGCTATCGTCAGTAGTTGTAGGTATGTAAGGCGAGTTTAGCCATCTGTCCCTGGACCGGCACGTGGTCGAGTGCCTAAAAGTCCACAGCTGTGACCAAGGGTAGCGGGTTCGATTCCCGTTCGGTCCGATTTCTCTCCCCCCCCCCCTTTTTCGGGGCCCGGCTATCGCGTCACACCGTCACACTAAATGTGACTTGATTTCCACATAGGACCTCTTTTAGTGGCCAGACCATGACAAAAAACGCTCTTTTCTCACCAGCGTACTCAAAGGACAAACACATGCGTATAACAGTGCATTTTCACTTGCCGGCGTTTTTAAATAGGTGTCGTTTTCAGCAACACCGCGGCATACCCGCCGGGTTGAAACTATTGGACCGAACCGGCGCGGAAGCCGCGGTGTCGCTTAAGAAAGGTTTTCTGTAGCGGTTGCATAGTACGTGGAAGGGGGGTACTTTTTGTAAATCGAGATAATATGCCTATCGGATTCCCCATCAAAAACTGCATATGTAGATGAAGTTTGAGGAAAAAATTTGTTCAGGCATCATCGAGATATTGATGGGTAAAGGTGGGCAGGTCGCATTTTTGCCGTTTTTCAACGTTTTTAGCCACATTTCAGCAACCACAGGGCTTAGAGGGCTACAATTTGGCGTGCAAAAAGATCCCATAGGGACCCAAGTCTGGACCAATTTTGAGCCCAATCGGCCACCTGTGTAGCGAGATATTGCGTCACAAAGTGCATTTCTATATATTCCGCACCTGTTGCAAATTTAGTTTTTTGAATACCACAGCGCGAATACATGCCCTGCACGGGGTAAAATTTTGACAGCAAGTAGAGAAGGGTTAGGCCTAAAAACTTTAGTACTACCGCAAAAAATCTCTATAATTGGAATTGGGACTACAGTCCTCTCGAATAGTGAAAAATACAGCAAAAATTTTCCCGCCTTTTTTTATTTTCAAGATAAATAGCAATACCACTGAAATTTTTTCCTCGTAAGTAGCCTATCTTATGTAGAATTTGATGTAGATTTCAAAAAATAAAATTGTTTTCCCAAAAAATTTAACCCCTAGCATATAATTTTGCAAAAGTAGTTTATTTTTGTGAATTTAGGGTAAGGGTAAATTTTTTTGGAAAAACAATTTTATTTTTTGAAATTACATCAAATTCTACATAAGATAGGCTACTTACGAGGAAAAAGTTTCAAGTGGTATTGCTCATTTATCTTGAAAAATAAAAAAGGCGGGAAAATTTTTGCTGTATTTTTCACTATTCGAGGGGACTGTAGTCCCAATTCCAATTATAGAGATTTTTTGCAGTGTACTAAAGTTTTTAGGCCTAACCCTTCTCTACTTGCTGTCAGAATTTTACCCCGTGCAGGGCATGTATTCGCGCCGTGGTATTCAAAAAACTAAATTTGCAACAGGTGCAAAATATACAGAAATGCACTTTGTGACGCTATATCTCGCCACACAGGTGGCCGATTAGGCTCAGAATTGGTCCAGACTTGGGTCCCTATGGGATGTATGTGTGTACCAAATTGTAGCCCTCTAAGCCTTGCGGTTGCTGAAATATGGCTAAAAACGTTGAAAAACGGCAAAAATGCGACCTGCCCACCTTACCCATCAAATCCATGATGCCGAACAATTTTTCCTAAAACTTCATCAACATATGCAGTTTTTGATGGGGAATCCGAGAGGCATATTATCTCGATTCACAAAAAGTACCCCCCTTCCGCCTATACTACAGGCTACTCTCAATCCTTACAGAAAACGTCTCTTAAAACAACACCTATTGAAAAACGTCGGGAAGTGATAATGCACAGTAATGCGTACAGTACGTACATTTGGGTAGTCTCTGAGCAATGGTTCCAGCAGTTTTTGGCACAGTTTCAAGTCGCCGTGTCCGGTGCCCACCACGTAGTTGGCCACCAGATGCCAGACCAGCAGAACCAGGGCGCACAGGCGCGACCGCAGCGCGTACTCCATCCCGGCGCCAGTGGTCAAGTGAGCCAGGCCCAGTTCCTACAAAAGAAGAAACGAAAAAGGAAAAACTACAGTACCGTATTTTTGGGTGTATAGCCCCATGGGGGTATACAAAAATTGAGAGGTCCAATGGGGGGTTATACACTAGGGGGGATATACAATGGGTGGGGATATACATAGGACAAAATTTATGTTTTTGAGAGGTGTGTAGAGGCATGTTTTTGAGGTCAAAAGTATGTGTTTTAGGGCATAATCGCGGTTAAAACAGGGTTATTCTAGTACAAGACATGCTCAGCTAAGCCTACAGGCATAGCAGCATAGTGTAGGAGTAGCTATAGCTAGCATAGAACCAGCTTCATAGGTAGGTCAGGTACCTTACAGTACATGGGGGGTACACCAGGGGGGATATACAAAGGACAAAATTTATGTTTTGCCAATGGGGGGTTATACACTAGGGGGGATAAACAATAGGGGGGATATACACCCAAAAATACGGTAAAGCTGTGAAGAAAATTTTGGTGAAATTGGGGAGTAAATCGGGTGAAATTGGCGAAATTCGGACCAGGGTGAAAATTCGGATCGATGGGTGAATTTCGGACCCGGGAAATTAGGGAAAATTCGGACCAGGGTGAATTCGGGGAAACTCTGGCCAGGAAATTCGGGGATATTCAGATCAGGAAATTCGAGCCACCTTTAGCTACAGTACATGCTACACACAGTGCATTCTCACACTCGGACATCATATCATATGTTTCGCCTTAGTTGTCCCCCCCCCCCCCCCCCCCCCAACCCACGCCCCAATTACCTCTTATTATCTCCCTATCTCTCATCACATCATGATCATATGCACCACATGTGCATGTACTCTACATATGCTAGAATTTACTCGTACCCAAAGAACAAGCAAGCAGTACTGTACATTTCGTCGGATAGCCTATCTCTGCTGTTCATTTCTGCACGGTCGTATATCTTTACCGCTCCCTAGATCGAGAAAATCAGCTTTTCTTTTGTGTTCGCGTGACACCTCAGACCCTCGTTATCACGTACGTGCTTCTATCCTTTCTAACTCATTTATTTTCCCTTTTCTTTCCGCTACAAAAGAACATCCTCCCCCTGCTTTCTTGTTCAACAGAAAATCCTCATTCTTCATTATCAAGCGCTAAAGCTTTTGTACCTACGGGATTCCCCCCGTTGATACGGCTTTTAATCAATAATCAAGCCACCCAAACCTAACCAACCAAGCCTTTGTATCGCAGGGAAACAAACTACAGTGCACCACTTCAATATCCCTGAGGATTTGTGTCTAGCGGTAAAAAAGTTGAGTCATTGAGGTATATAATTGACAACTTGCCTGTTTGGATGCTAATTCGTTTTCTATCTGTCTCTGTTTCTCTCTTTCAAAGTGTCCAAATAAGCAGCAAACCAAAAAACTAATCACGACAGGATGAAAGTCACGTGAAAGTGTCTGACAAGTGGCTAATAAAGGGAAAGAAAAGAAAGGTTCTTGCTACGGGAAGGGCAAACAAAAAAAGCCCAATCAAAATTGCCATATGCATGGTACGGTACCGTACGGTACGTACAGAGGTGTCAAAAATTTACCAATCTTTCTTGAGTTATTTTGAGCACTGATGCCTTTCTCTTCTCTTAGAGCTTCTTGTCTTTCTCAGATACCTTCCCCTCGCTCCATTAGATATTTTTCGGAAACCCAAGAACAATGGAACAGAAATCAATCATTTTTCACAAAGTGGCAAAAAACTTTCCTTTCTTGCTATTTGACAGCTGCTCCCCCTTCTCTCGTTGTCTACAGCACAGGAAGAAAGATTCCTATCTCATAATAGGTTCGGCTTGCTTCAAACAATAGTAGTCTACAGGCTGCCTGCTTGCCTGCCATTCTACCCTGACCTGACGTCATTCATACTTTTCGTTTTCCTTCGGAAACAAACAGTAAAAAACAGTTCAATTAGGTCCGCCCTTGGCGACTAATAATGCTCCCTTCTCTCATCAAAATTTTGTCCATAAAAACTTCTCATTACAGTGCGGTGTAATGAGAGGCATTCATACTATTCCTTTCGTTATGAATACAATATGCATAAGCTGAAAAGACGGAAACAGTACTAGTATCCCTTTTTAAAAACACGAAAATCTACCGTACTCCAAGTCCCCTGTTCAGTAACTACTATTCTTCGAAAAGAAACGACAAAGACAACGCAAGCGCAGACACCGTTTTCGCTTTTCTTGACACGAGGGGGCCGAACAACGACTCTTTACAGCGTAGGGCGCTCTATCATACCGTAGTAATATTTTACCTTATTTCCGCTAAATCCCACAAACTCCAACAGACGCAGGATACGCGAAGGCAAGACGGAGATCATCAGATCAAAAGCGCCGACTCCCATTCGAACACCCGATTCGAAATGTCCGCGCAGTTTAGAACAGTTCTGCGTTCGTCCATGCGTGTGATGGTGATTGTCCGTGCCGTTGCTAGTGATGTTCAAGTGACGCTGATCGTAGTTGCCCATTTCGTGCAGTATCCTTTGACACTCTCTGCAAGAAAGAAAGCATGACTGGAGCACATCACTATAGCCTGTATTAGCCTTGCCCATAAGAGGAGGTGCCGTTTTCGCCCTCCTCGCCGATGTTTGAGCTGGAGTTAGCAAACGTGTAAATAACGCCGAAGCAATTACTTTTTCAAAAATATACCAAAAGTGCAAAAAGTAATTGCTTCGGCGTGCTTTGCGCGTTTGCTAACTGCAGCTCAAAAATCGGCGAGGAGGGCGAAAACGGCACCTCCTCTTATGGGGTAAGGCGAATAGCCTAAAAGAACTCTTAAGAGTTTGCTATGAAACTCAAGTCGTTTTGCGTAAAATAAAAAAAACAAATACGGATTTCTGTCCATGCTTCACGTACTCCTATTCACCAGGAGTATAATCAAACTGCGCAGCACGGGCTAAGTTCCATCAATCCATAACAAACACTTTTTTGACTACAGAACAAAGGCACATTTCAAGCCTAAAACTCGGGCCATGTGGCGGGATCTTAGGTGTTACAGCCAACGCAATGGAGTTCGAATTCTCTCGTCTTTTTTCATTCCATTCTTTCTCTCTAATCTCAAACTAGCAAGCGCTACCCATACCATATAGTAGCGTTTTGAACTAAAACCGACGCCAACGCTGATGGCAGAGTGGTAGAAGGCGCGCTTACTTGTACGAAAAGTAGCAGGATCGAATCTTGAGCGCTCCCTTGACAAACGACACCAGGCTTTCGTCTTGCACGAACGTTAATAGGGCTCGCTGTAGAAGACATTCAGCAAAGCACAGCTCCGCGTGCATTTCTTCTAAAAAAGAAAAAAAAACAAAAAGAAATATACGCTTATGTACAGCACCTATATTGGTAGGGGTTTTCGGGGTAATTTGGGGAAGGGTAGAACCAGTTTCAGTTTGCCCAGGACTGCTTGACTTATAAAGTAAGCAGGGTAATTCGGGGTAACTTGCCCAAAAGTAACCTGTTACAGTTAGTTCAGCGTTGCTTGCCATAGTATTTTTCATAGTAGATGATAGTGCGAGGGGCAACTTGGGTTACCCCAACCTATTTTCCAGTTGAAAAAGGTTAAACTTCTACAGCTTTGATCGAATGACTATGTTTTGTAATGGCTGACTTCCCCTTGCCTTAGCATGTTTGATTTTGCCCCCTTTCAATGTGTAACCAGAAATAATGTGACTGTCCTTTTGAACACCCTACATATTGTATCTCCCTTTCTCTTCTGCTAACAGTATTTACTTTTCCTAGCCGAGCAAGTCAAGCAATATAGCGAAACGAAGCTCTACCTTTTTCTTGTTTTTGCACAATCAATGACGCAAACGCGTTCAATTTCAATGTGGCCTATGGCAACGGAAAGCAAAATGAAACTCAAACCCCCCTTAAAATTTGGTTAGTACCTACGCAAGTAAGCAAGGCGTTTCTAATCTCGAGAGTGCTTCTTGTACAAACAAACGATACATCGCCTCGTATTCAAGACTGGTTACAGATGTGCAAAACCGCTGGGCGCACGAAAGCAATAAAGAAGACATGGCAACAATGGCAAAAGCTGCTCCTTGGTACAGGCGCCTGCATTACACACAGTTTACACACTGCAGTAACAGCTTTTGTGCAAACAATACAACAGGAACAAAATAGTTTTGCGCTCTAGTAAGGTACCGAAGTTCCTTGACGAGAATGAAACAAGCTTACTATTATTGTGAATTTTTGGACACTCGCCTATAGTATTGGCAGCAGCAGCTATTCTATGAGTTGGAAGGTAGGGGTAGGGTCAGGGAACCCGCCACGTAAGCTCCTTTAACTTGCTGTTTCAGCAAATGAGACCAAATAGCTCATTCGAAAGAGGAGAGCTCAAGGAATCGATTGATATGATATTTGTCAATCGGTCCATTGGTTGCGACACACCCTACCCCTTCGTCCCAGGGCCGCCTGTCCGAGCCACCCAGCAAACCCCGTCCACGGCAAACTCCGTCCGTAGACGGAGTTTGTTTTTCCACCCCGTCTACGACGGGTTTGCCCCGTCTACAGACGGGGTTTGCCGGGTGGCTACGGACAGGCGGACGCCTAGCCCGTTGATTTTTTTTTAGCCGACCAGGGGGTTAACCCCGCTTAGGTCGCCGAAATGGCTGTTCCATATCACCACCCATAGTAGCTCATAGCCACCGAAACAAAACAAAATAGTCACTCCATATACTATTCCGTTTTGTAGTTGTAGTCGACACGAAGGTCGGCGCGGAAAGAAACAAACGAGAAAGAAAGACGACCGCGCCGACCTTCGCGACGACTACCGATCAAAAGTTGCACTGATAAACAAGGTTAGTTCAGAGGGGTCGCCTCGCGACCAAGCACTGGCTCTTATTGCATATGGTGAATAGTAGACAACGAATAGCTTAGAGTCGAGAAGGAAAATGTGCCAGGGAATCGAACCCAGGACCTCTCGCGTTCCAGGCGAGCGTCTTAACCATTTGACTACACACTCGGATGACCTCAGTCACACAATTTCCACTTTTGATCATGGCAGCTTTAGGTCAGTGAATATTTTGAGTTTATGCAGGGACCATGCGCTATCCCACCCACTACAATCAAAATAAGTAGGGTACTGTGGGGTAAACCCGGTCACCTAAGCGTCTTTGAACTTTGCTGTTTCAGCAAATTATGAACCAAATACCTCATTTGAAAGAGGAGAGTTAAAGGAATCGATTGATATAGTATTCGTCTCAGTCGGTCCATTGGCTGCTGAGATATGCAGCCCTGTAGCTTAGGTGGCCGGATTTCCCCATGGCCGGGTTTACCCCCACAGTACCCTAAATGTACTAGTTTTTTTCTGTAGGGATGGCAGCAGGCGAATAGATCTGGCAACTGGCATAGAGGACACACGGGTGGCGTTGAATCTGTTTCTGAACAACAAATTCGAGGAAGCACGAGCCATGATGGAACCGTGGGCTAAGCAGAGCATGTACCACGCCTTGGGTCACGCTACTGTACTCTACATCAAGGCCATGATGACTTGCGAACAGGTACGTACGTTACTTGGTGTTGGTACTCAGGTATTCGCTACTTGCGTTACGAGTCCCCGTGAAACATCAAAGTTACGGTTTCGCGCAGAGACGACGAATTATTTCGTTGCCATATTTTACTATTATCGGAACAGGCTGGGTGAACTCTGGACGTTGATGCTTAGGCTGGTCATGCCTCGGGATCACCGCGTACAACCCAGGAATCTTCTATAGCGCATGTAGCGAATAGCCCATTTAGCTTCCAGCTAGAGTAAATGGGCATGGCTATGAAGTATGCAATACCCGGTCGTCATCCAGGTGTAGTTCAATCAATGGTTAGGGCACTCGAGCCTGAAACGCAAGAGGTTTAGGGTTCGATTCCCTGACACATCTGGCAAGTTTACCTTGTCGATTCAGCTGTTTCGGTGGTCTATGCATGCATACTAGATTTTACTGTGTTTTCCAGGGTGATATGGAACTAGCCATGGAAAGTACGAAAAGCGCATGCACCGTGTGCGATAGATACCGGCGCCCCGGCACGATCAGATATCACGTTGCGACCAAAGTCAGCAAGCTGGTCAAAGGCTACAACAACAATCATCACGCTAGCCCACCATACACTGACGGTATGCATGCATTGACCAGTTGCTGGGTACTAATTAGGGTACTATGGGGTAAACCCGGCCACGGGAAAAATTCGGCCACCTAAGCTTAACCCCCTTCGTAATCCCAGGCGTCCGCCTGTCCGTAGCCACCCGGCAAACCCCGTCTGTAGACGGGGCAAACCCCGTCCGTAGACGGGGTGGAAAAACAAACTCCGTCTACGGACGGAGTTTGCCCCGTCTACGGACGGGGTTTGCTGGGTGGCTACGGACAGGCGGACGCCTGGGATTACGAAGGGGGTTAAGGGCTGCATATCTCAGCAACCAATGGACCGATTGAGACAAATATCATATCAATCGATTCCTTGAATTCTCCTCTTTCGAATGAGCTATTTGGTTCTCATTTGCTGAAACAGCAAGTTCAAAGGAGCTTAGCGTGGCCGGGTTTACCCCACTGTACCCTACCCCTTACTTTCCAACTCATAGAATAGCTGCTGCTGCCAATAATATTGGCGAGTGTCCAAAAATTCACAATAATAGTAAGCTTGTTTCATTCTCGTCAAGGAACTTCGGTACCTTACTAGAGCGCAAAACTATTTTGTTCCTGTTGTATTGTTTGCACAAAAGCTGTTACTGCAGTGTGTAAACTGTGTGTAATGCAGGCGCCTGTACCAAGGAGCAGCTTTTGCCATTGTTGCCATGTCTTCTTTATTGCTTTCGTGCGCCCAGCGGTTTTGCACATCTGTAACCAGTCTTGAATACGAGGCGATGTATCGTTTGTTTGTACAAGAAGCACTCTCGAGATTAGAAACGCCTTGCTTACTTGCGTAGGTACGAACCAAATTTTAAGAGGGATGTTTGAGTTTCATTTTGCTTTCCGTTGCCATAGGCCACATTGAAATTGAACGCGTTTGCGTCATTGATTTTGCTAAAACAAGAAAAAGGTAGGGCTTCGTTTCGCTATATTGCAGCTTGACTTGCTCGGCTAGGAAAAGTAAATACTGTGAGCAGAAGAGAAAGGGAGATATGTAAGTGTTCAAAAGGACAGTCACATTATTTCTGGTTACACATTGAAAGGGGGCAAAATCAAACATGATAAGGCAAGGGGAAGTCAGCCATTACAAAACATAGACATTCGATCAAAGCAGTAGAAGTTTAACCCTTTTTCAACTGGAAAATAGGTTGGGGTAACCCAAATTACCCCTCGCACTATCATCTACTATGAAAAATACTATGGCAAGCAACGCTGAACTAACTGTAACAGGTTACTTTTGGGCAAGTTACCCCGAATTACCCTGCTTACTTTATAAGTCAAGCAGTCCTGGGCAAACTGAAACTGGTTCTACCCTTCCCCAAATTACCCCGAAAACCCCTACCAATATAGGTGCTGTACATAAGCGTATATTTCTTTTTGTTTTTTTTTCTTTTTTAGAAGAAATGCACGCGGAGCTGTGCTTTGCTGAATGTCTTCTACAGCGAGCCCTATTAACGTTCGTGCAAGACGAAAGCCTGGTGTCGTTTGTCAAGGGAGCGCTCAAGATTCGATCCTGCTACTTTTCGTACAAGTAAGCGCGCCTTCTACCACTCTGCCATCAGCGTTGGCGTCGGTTTTAGTTCAAAACGCTACTATATGGTATGGGTAGCGCTTGCTAGTTTGAGATTAGAGAGAAAGAATGGAATGAAAAAAGACGAGAGGATTCGAACTCCATTGCGTTGGCTGTAACACCTAAGATCCCGCCACATGGCCCGAGTTTTAGGCTTGAAATGTGCCTTTGTTCTGTAGTCAAAAAAGTGTTTGTTATGGATTGATGGAACTTAGCCCGTGCTGCGCAGTTTGATTATACTCCTGGTGAATAGGAGTACGTGAAAGATGGACAGAAATCCGTATTTGTTTTTTTTATTTTACGCAAAACGACTTGAGTTTCATAGCAAACTCTTAAGAGTTCTTTTAGGCTATTCGCCTTACCCCATAAGAGGAGGTGCCGTTTTCGCCCTCCTCGCCGATTTTTGAGCTGCAGTTAGCAAACGCGCAAAGCACGCCGAAGCAATTACTTTTTGCAATTTTGGTATATTTTTGAAAAAGTAATTGCTTCGGCTTTATTTACACGTTTGCTAACTGCAGCTCAAAAATCGGCGAGGAGGGCGAAAACGGCACCTCCTCTTATGGGGCAAGGCTAATACAGGCTATAGTGATGTGCTCCAGTCATGCTTTCTTTCTTGCAGAGAGTGTCAAAGGATACTGCACGAAATGGGCAACTACGATCAGCGTCACTTGAACATCACTAGCAACGGCACGGACAATCACCATCACACGCATGGACGAACGCAGAACTGTTCTAAACTGCGCGGACATTTCGAATCGGGTGTTCGAATGGGAGTCGGCGCTTTTGATCTGATGATCTCCGTCTTGCCTTCGCGTATCCTGCGTCTGTTGGAGTTTGTGGGATTTAGCGGAAATAAGGTAAAATATTACTACGGTATGATAGAGCGCCCTACGCTGTAAAGAGTCGTTGTTCGGCCCCCACGTGTCAAGAAGCGAAAACGGTGTCTGCGCTTGCGTTGTCTTTGTCGTTTCTTCACGAAGAATAGTAGTTACTGAACAGGGGACTTGGGGTACGGTAGATTTTCGTGTTTTTAAAAAGGGATACTAGTAGTGTTTTCGTCTTTTCAGCTTTTGCATATTGTATTCATAACGAAAGGAATAGTATGAATGCCTCTCATTACACCGCACTGTAATGAGAAGTTTTTATGGACAAAATTTTGATGAGAGAAGGGAGCATTATTAGTCGCCAAGGGCGGACCTAATTGAACTGTTTTTTACTGTTTGTTTCCGAAGGAAAACGAAAAGTATGAATGACGTCAGGTCAGGGTAGAATGGCAGGCAAGCAGGCAGCCTGTAGACTACTATTGTTTGAAGCAAGCCGAACCTATTATGAGATAGGAATCTTTCTTCCTGTGCTGTAGACAACGAGAGAAGGGGGAGCAGCTGTCAAATAGCAAGAAAGGAAAGTTTTTTGCCACTTTGTGAAAAATGATTGATTTCTGTTCCATTGTTCTTGGGTTTCCGAAAAATATCTAATGGAGCGAGGGGAAGGTATTCTGAGAAAGACAAGAAGCTCTAAGAGAAGAGAAAGGCATCAGTGCTCAAAATAACTCAAGAAAGATTGGTAAATTTTTGACACCTCTGTACGTACCGTACGGTACCGTACCATGCATATGGCAATTTTGATTGGGCTTTTTTTGTTTGCCCTTCCCGTAGCAAGAACCTTTCTTTTCTTTCCCTTTATTAGCCACTTGTCAGACACTTTCACGTGACTTCCATCCTGTCATGATTAGTTTTTTGGTTTGCTGCAATTTGGACACTTTGAAAGAGAGAAACAGAGACAGATAGAAAACGAATTAGCATCCAAACAGGCAAGTTGTCAATTATATACCTCAATGACTCAACTTTTTTACCGCTAGACACAAATCCTCAGGGATATTGAAGTGGTGTACTGTAGTTTGTTTCCCTGCGATACAAAGGCTTGGTTGGTTAGGTTTGGGTGGCTTGATTATTGATTAAAAGCCGTATCTACGGGGGGAATCCCGTAGGTACAAAAGCTTTAGCGCTTGTTAATGAAGAATGAGGATTTTCTGTTGAACAAGAAAGCAGGGGGAGGATGTTCTTTTGTAGCAGAAAGAAAAGGGAAAATAAATGAGTTAGAAAGGATAAGAAGCACGTACGTGATAACGAGGGTCTGAGGTGTCACGCGAACACAAAAGAAAAGCTGATTTTCTCGATCTAGGGAGCGGTAAAGATATACGACCGTGCAGAAATGAACAGCAGAGATAGGCTATCCTACGAAATGTACAGTACTGCTTGCTTGTTCTTTGGGTACGAGTAAATTCTAGCATATGTAGAGTACATGCACATGTGGTGCATATGATCATGATGTGATGAGAGATAGGGAGATAATAAGAGGTAATTGGGGCCTGGGTTGGGGGGGGGGGGGGGGCAACTAAGGCGAAACATATGATATGATGTCCGAGTGTGAGAATGTACTGTGTGTAGCATGTACTGTAGCTAAAGGTGGCTCGAATTTCCTGATCTGAATATCCCCGAATTTCCTGGCCAGAGTTTCCCCGAATTCACCCTGGTCCGAATTTTCCCTAATTTCCCGGGTCCGAAATTCACCCATCGATCCGAATTTTCACCCTGGTCCGAATTTCCCCAATTTCACCCGATTTACTCCCCAATTTCACCAAAATTTTCTTCACAGCTTTACCGTATTTTTGGGTGTATATCCCCCTATTGTTTATCCCCCCCCCTAGTGTATAACCCCCCATTGGCAAAACATAAATTTTGTCCTTTGTATATCCCCCCTGGTGTACCCCCCATGTACTGTAAGGTACCTGACCTACCTATGAAGCTGGTTCTATGCTAGCTATAGCTACTCCTACACTATGCTGCTATGCCTGTAGGCTTAGCTGAGCATGTCTTGTACTAGAATAACCCTGTTTTAACCGCGATTATGCCCTAAAACACATACTTTTGACCTCAAAAACATGCCTCTACACACCTCTCAAAAACATAAATTTTGTCCTATGTATATCCCCACCCATTGTATATCCCCCCTAGTGTATAACCCCCATTGGACCTCTCAATTTTTGTATACCCCCATGGGGCTATACACCCAAAAATACGGTACTGTAGTTTTTCCTTTTTCGTTTCTTCTTTTGTAGGAACTGGGCCTGGCTCACTTGACCACTGGCGCCGGGATGGAGTACGCGCTGCGGTCGCGCCTGTGCGCCCTGGTTCTGCTGGTCTGGCATCTGGTGGCCAACTACGTGGTGGGCACCGGACACGGCGACTTGAAACTGTGCCAAAAACTGCTGGAACCATTGCTCAGAGACTACCCAAATGTACGTACTGTACGCATTACTGTGCATTATCACTTCCCGACGTTTTTCAATAGGTGTTGTTTTAAGAGACGTTTTCTGTAAGGATTGAGAGTAGCCTGTAGTATAGGCGGAAGGGGGGTACTTTTTGTGAATCGAGATAATATGCCTATCGGATTCCCCATCAAAAACTGCATATGTTGATGAAGTTTTAGGAAAAAATTTGTTCAGGCATCATCGAGATATTGATGGGTCAAGGTGGGCAGGTCGCATTTTTGCCGTTTTTCAACGTTTTTAGCCATATTTCAGCAACCGCAAGGCTTAGAGGGCTACAATTTGGTACACACATACATCCCATAGGGACCCAAGTCTGGACCAATTCTGAGCCCTAATCGGCCACCTGTGTGGCCGAGACATAGCGTCACAAAGTGCATTTCTGTATATTTTGCACCTGTTGCAAATTTAGTTTTTTGTGAATACCACGGCGCGAATACCATGCCCTGCACGGGGTAAAATTCTGACAGCAAGTAGAGAAGGGTTAGGCCTAAAAACTTTAGTACTACTGCAAAAAATCTCTATAATTGGAATTGGGACTACAGTCCCCTCGAATAGTGAAAAATACAGCAAAAATTTTCCCGCCTTTTTTATTTTTCAAGATAAATGAGCAATACCACTGAAACTTTTTCCTCGTAAGTAGCCTATCTTATGTAGAATTTGATGTAGATTTCAAAAATAAAATTGTTTTTTCCCAAAAAAATTTAACCCTTACCCTAAATTCACAAAAATAAACTACTTTTGCAAAATTATATGCTAGGGGTTAAATTTTTTGGGAAAAACAATTTTATTTTTGAAATCTACATCAAATTCTACATAAGATAGGCTACTTAGGAGGAAAAAATTTCAGTGGTATTGCTCATTTATCTTGAAAAATAAAAAAGGCGGGAAAATTTTTGCTGTATTTTTCACTATTCGAGAGGACTGTAGTCCCAATTCCAATTATAGAGATTTTTTGCGGTAGTACTAAAGTTTTTAGGCCTAACCCTTCTCTACTGCTGTCAAAATTTTACCCCGTGCAGGGCATGTATTCGCGCTGTGGTATTCAAAAAACTGAAATTTGCAACAGGTGCAAAATATATAGAAATGCACTTTGTGACGCTATATCTCGCTACACAGGTGGCCGATTGGGCTCAAAATTGGTCCAGACTTGGGTCCCTATGGGATCTTTTTGCACGCCAAATTGTAGCCCTTTATGCCCTGTGGTTGCTGAAATATGGCTAAAAACGTTGAAAAACGGCAAAAATGCGACCTGCCCACCTTACCCATCAATATCTCGATGATGCCTGAACAAATTTTTTCCTAAAACTTCATCAACATATGCAGTTTTTGATGGGGAATCCGAGAGGCATATTATCTCGATTTACAAAAAGTAACCCCATCCAAGTACTATGCAACCGCTACAGAAAACCTTTCTAAGCGACACCACGACTTCCGCGCCGTTTCGGTCCAATACTTTCAACCCGGCGCGGAAGCCGCGGTGTTGCTGAAAACGACACCTATTGAAAAACGCCGGCAAGTGAAAATGCACTGTTATACGCATGTGTTTGTCCTTTGAGTACGCTGGTGAGAAAAGAGCGTTTTTTGTCATGGTCTGGCCACTAAAAGAGGTCCTATGTGGAAATCAAGTCACATTTAGTGTGACGGTGTGACGCGATAGCCGGGCTCCGAAAATGGGGGAGAGAAATCGGACCGAACGGGAATCGAACCCGCTACCCTCGGTCACAGCTGCGGACTTTTAGGCACTCGACCAGGTGCCGGTCCAAGGACAGATGGCTAACTCGCCTCACATACCTACAACTACTGACGATAGCCGACGTTATTTTGATGTAAAGTACGCTCAGACGTGCACAAGTCTATGTTTTGTGACGTGCCGCGTTCTGTATGGCGATAGCCGGGCCCCGAAAAGGGGGGGAGAAAGAGGACCGAACGGGAATCGAACCCGTTACCCTCGGACACAGCTGCGGACTTAGGCAACCCCACCAGGGACCGGTCCGGGGACTTTTGGCTAAACTCGCCTTACATACCTAGAACTAGTTTACGTACACTACTACTGGCCTCGGACGCTATTGCCATACGTACGCAGTACGTAACAGTTTTGTTGTAGGGCGCCTTGGTGTTGCTGTTCGCTGGTCGGCTGTGCGTGGTGACGACGCGAATCTCGCGAGGCGTCGAGTACTTTCAGCGCTCCATCAATGCTCAGGCGGAGTGGAAACAATTTCACCATATCTGCTACTGGGAGCTCATGTATGCATGCACAGTACTTTTGACTCGTGAATTCATTCCTGATTGTAAGCTAGGCTGTGAGGAAAATTCATTTTGTTAAAAAAATATTACAACATGCACAACAGTAATACTGCTACACAGTGCACTGCATAAAAAAAAATATTGCTCATTTATTTTTTCTGGGGTACGCATAGACTGTGTGGGGTTATGTAGCATATTATCATTTACAGTTGGGGGTACGTAAATATGCTGCGGGTACGTGAGGTTTTTTCTTGGGGGTACGTAAAAAATCTGGGGGTACGTGACCAAAACAATTTTTCTCGGTGGGGGTACGCAACACCCCCCACTTTTGACCTCCTGCATACCCCCACTGACAGACCCCCACCCTCAAAACCGTGCCCACGACTGCATAGCGCATCTGTGTCTCATATTTCTACAAGTTGCAGAATTGTTGTCCCTATATGGGTATTGACACTTTATCGATGTTTTCTCAACAAGAAGCGCACTCCTTGTTGCGGAAAGGACAACAATGTGGACATTCCCATATGGGCCTTTGTTATGAACAAAGTGACAACAGTTCTGCAACTTATTGACAAATCTGAGACTCGGATGCGGTATGTGTTAACCCACAGTAACAGTACCATGTACGTATGTCTTTTTCTTACTACAGGTTTGCTCACTCCTATCTGCGTCAATGGACTCGCGCTTTCGAGTACGCCGATTATCTGTATCGCGAGAACAAGTGGTCCAAGGCCACCTACGCCTATTTGTCCGCCATCTTTCTCCTGGCTCAACGATCGAATGGTGAAAATTTGACTGAGGAGGAACAAGAAAGGATGAAACGGCTGTTCAGGTTTGTTCTTGGAACTTACTTAGATTGCCAAGAATTCATAAAGGCGTGCAACCCTTGGTGCAGGGTTGATGGATAGGGTAGCGTGGGGGCTAAACCGCACCTATGCCGCTGGTTTCTGAGATAGGGTACTGTTTGGTAAACCTGGCCATGGGGTAAACTCCGGCACCTAAGTTCCCTAGTTTCAGCAAGTGATGAACCAATCAATAATGGCTCATTTGAAAGAGGAGGGGTAGTCAAGGAATCGATTGATGTAGCCCGATATTTGTCTCAATCGGTCCATTGCTTGCCGAGATATGCGGCCCTGAAGCTTGGGTTTTCCCATGGCCGGATTTACCTATAGTAACATTTTCATGTTTTGAATGGGGGTGATACCCGCTATGAGGTGGAAGGTTTTGTCCACCCATACAACCCTAATTTATGAATTCTTGTCCCGGGCGAAGAGGGAGTCGAACGCCGGCATGTGGTGAACGCTGGGGGAACGCAAGGCCCCGCCACGGAGGCCGGAAGAATTTTTGTGTTGCTGGGTGAACTTGGATATTTTATGTTTCAGTCGAGTGCCAACGCTGAAGGTTCGGATCGCGGGCAAGTCGCTGCCTATCGAGAAGTTTTGTGTGAGCAAGGCGGAACGCTTCAACAAGAAAGGGACGCTGCTGCTTGCTCCTTATGTAATTGAAGATCTTTATTATTCATTTGATTTAGGGTACTGTTGGATAAACCCGGGCACGGGGTAAACCCTGACACCTAGCTTTTCTGAACTTTCCGCTTCAGCAAATGACCAACATGGCAGCTCACTTGAAAGAGGAGAGTTCGAGGAATCGATTGGTAGAATACCTGTCTCAATCGGTCGTGTGGTTACTGAGATATATTAGGTGTCCGTGTTTACCCCCGTGTCCGAGTTACCCGACAGTACCCTATTACGTATGTGTGCATTTTGTACACATATAACGACAGTGGCCCGCCCCCGCTACGTATTGCACGTACGTGCTGTATGTGAAAATAGCGTAATGATATCTGGTTCTTGTTGTTGTTTCTGTCTGTAGGAAGTGCTCTACTTATGGAACGGGTTTCAAATCGTGGGTTCTGACGCTGAACTGGTCAAACCGATACTTGCCGATATCGATGCTGTGATGGAAAAGCAGGAGGAGGCAGGAGGTAGGTGGAATAATGGCCCATTCACATACACATGGATGCGCTGGGCGTACGCTCGGCATAGCCATGGCTCGAAGCACGCAAAGCCATGGATGCGCCGGGCGTACGCTGAGCGCATTGCCTTCCAATGTGAATGAACCTTATAGTCTGGCCAATAGCAGTTGGCACTTGGACTCCAGGCGAGTTGCGTAGTTTGCATGTACTTCTGCTAACTAGGAGTACACGAAGCGTGGACAAAAATCCGCATTTGTAAATCTATTTTACGCAACGCGCCTTGAGTCCAAGTTCCAACTGCTATTGGCCAGACTATAGTAATTCTTGAAGCTGCTTAGCGGTTGATAGTACTAGGGGGTTGAGTATGTATGTAGTAAGTAGGTACATTATTCTCTGAAGGGCTTCTAACTTACTGTACTAGTTTTTGAGGGGTCGTCGTAAAAAGTGGAGTGCCTATCTCCATTGTCATGACTCATTTCAGTAGAAAAGTGGCACTTTTTTGCTAATGTAAGTGCAGAATGAATGATACGTACGTGGCCCTAACCTTTTGCTTCCTCCTACTTTAGTAAGTCCTCAGGGAAATGAGGGAGCAATCAATTTGAGTAGTGGCACTGGGTGGGCGAAGAGGGGGGATATTATTATGATTACATTTTGACACGAATGAAAGCCGTTGTGCTCTACTACAACCCCTACTGCTACTGCACTGTAACTTACTGCCTACGTAGAGTATGGCAGTAGCTTCTGACAGGCGTAATTTAGTTCAAGGATAAAGTACTAAATTATGGCGAGTTTAACCATCAGTCCCTGGGCCGACAAGTGATCGTGTGCCTAAACCTAAAGTCGACAGCTGTAACCGAGGGTAGCGGGTTCGATTCCCGTTCGGTCCGATTTCTCTCCCCCTTTTCGAGGCCCAGCTATTGTCATACGATACGGAACGCAGCACGTCACATTATGCGTATGCTTCTATATGCGCGCGTGTATGTTTTAGCGTTTGATGCTGACGACCACTGTTTATGCCTTCTGCTGCGCGCCATGTGTCTCAGGAATCTGCAGAGTCCATTCCAAGCACAGATGTGTCTCACTGAAATACTGCAATAGTACGTAACGTTGCGTTACATATTAGCCCCTTTTTCAGATTGGCCCCGAAACATCAAACTCGCGAGTTCACCCAGAGACGACGAATTATTTCGTTACTATGTTGTGAGAGCGAGTGAGTAGCCTGGGTGAACTCGTGACTTTGATGTTTCGGCTGGTAAAGATCCTGGGCCACCTCGCAACCATTCAACTGCAGCGAATAGTCTTTTTTCTATTACTTTTCAGCGAGAAAAAGCTGACGGATCACCTGTACGTGGTTCCGAACGCCCTGTTGGAGCTGGCTCTACTGCATCTGGAGGAGGGGCGTTCCCGTCAGGCCAAAGACTGTCTGTACAGAGCCAAACAGGTGAAGGGTTACCTGATGGAGTCGCGCCTGCATTTTCGCGCTCATTCGCTCTCGGCTCAGCTGGATGTACAGACGCCGGAGTGAGATTGATTGAGCGAAATATTGGGCTCATTCTCATTCGCTCTCGGATCAGCTGGATGTACAGACGCCGGAGTAAGATTGATTGAGCGAAATATTGCGCTCATTCGCTCTCGGATCAGCTGGATGTGCAGACACTGGAGTGAGATTGAGCTTAACCCATACTGAATGTGACTGCCACAACTGCTACTAAGTGCGCACCGAAAATTGGAGTGGCCAGTACTATGGTGCGCAGGCACTGCTGTGGAGCTGTTCTGCACTGATCGACTGGTGCAGGACAGTTTCGCACAGGTGCGCACCTTATGTACTGACGCTCCGTTTTTCGGTACGCACCCAGTGCGCTTAAAGTAGCAGTTGTGGCAGTAATATCCAGTATGGGTTACTGTTGGGGTATGGAATGCCTATGGTTTGGTAGCGCGGGGTAATTTGGGCCGCCTGCAAGAAAATGGTAGGCAAAGGTTTTCTGTAATGGTGCGCAGACAAGGATCTATTTTTGACATTTTTTTGGTGAACCTCTGCATGTTTTTGTGCTGAATTGATTCATTCGACTCCCTGTCTTACTATACTATACACTAGAAAGGAGCCAGTCGAGTCGTGATGGTCCAAATTGCCCCTCTGGTCACCACGTTATGTACCTGTTGAAGTTTTCTTGCCAGTTTTTGGTGTACAATTTGGCAGGACAAAATCCTTATACAAAGCTTTTGGCATGTTTGAAGTGCATTTAGCGTATAGGCTACTTTCTACTGTGCTTAACAGCATTTTCGTTCAACAGACATCACTTTAGTGAGCAAAACTAGTGAGGGTTTGCATGTGATTTTGAGAGCAGGACATCACTTTGTGAGCAGAAACTGTATGGTAATCTTTTGTCAGAATGTATGGTGATGGTGATGGATGCAAACAGGCAGGGTGTGCATTATGTCGCATAGGTGGTCATATCTTTTCATCGTTTTCTTTTGGTGTCCTACTGTACTGTGTTGTACAATCAGCTTAAAAATGATAGTCCCTACTGTGCTGTGTGCTTTACCCAGACTTTAGCATGTATGGTTGTGTACCGCACGTTAGCCATAGACAGATACTCTTAAAGATGTTTTGTGCTGTGCATCAGAGGTCAAAAGATTAACGTGTGGAGTAGCCTACTTGAGATATTCTTCAATGTGACAATATGGGTGCCCTTAAAACGAGAGATATCATTATATTGAGCAGACCTGAAAAGAAATAATGAATACTATAATGGGCCACAAGAATGCTTTTGTCTTGTCAAAGGAAAAGGATGCTGTGATTGGTACAATTTTTGCGACTGTCGTTTCTGTGTGTACGTATGTATGTATGACCGTTTTGTATGTACTTTTATATTTCTGCGTCTTCATAAATATTCCAAGTCTAGGGTACATAATCTGCAGATTTATTAAGATGAGATCAGCCATATTCTTTGCCATTACAAGCAGCAGTTGAGCAAAGCAGGGAAAATGCACAGATACTTACTATTGGATGATCAATAACGCTGATCTTATTGATAATCGATCACATGTGATGTCATCGTCGTGTTATTCGAGCAGTTTTTGCTTTTGTTTGAAGTGGCTGATTTGAGGATTAGAAATGCGGTGTGCTTTGACTGGTTGTCGAAATTTCGAACGTGTCATGACTATTTGGTCAGCTAGGGTTACTGTGTACTGGTTCAGTATGTATGCTATGCAGTGCTGCATTTTAGTGTGTACGTACGCATATGAATAATGGTGATGTTTTGTGAGTGGCTAATTTTATTGCAACGATGCGTATGTTTTATGTATCAGTAATTAGTGAGCTTTTTTGCCGTGCAATCGTCTCTCTGAAATCTACACTCACTTCACAATCAGTTTTATTTACGATTTGCAGGACACACCAGGTTTACAATGTGAAGTACCGCATCAGTAAAATCTTAAATGAAATCTTGGTCACTTTATTCCGTTACCCTTTTTAGCGCTATATGGCGCAGATTGTACATTTCTGTATGAATATTTTGATAGTCTCAGGGTGCTCGCGCATACTCGAAATACTCGAAATACTCGGATGATACTCGAATTTGATGTACATACTCGAAATACTCGGATGATACTCGAATTTGATCTTGCGTGAAAGTGCATGGACCGCGCTGAATTTTCAGTACTGAGAGAGACAATGCGTAAAAATTTTCTGAGTACGTTTCCATCATTTTCAGACAGAGACTTTGCAAAAATTTCTCGCCTTTGGCGAGTGTTAGTGCTGCTTTTACTGATTTTTTATGGTATTCGTATCCGCGCAGGTATTTCTATCAGGTTTCATGGTTCAAAATTTTTTCCACCATTGAGAAGGTTCTTCACCGATAATTTTTGCATAAGTAGGGTACTGTGCGTGGTAAACCCGGCCACCTACGCGCCTTTCAACTTGCTGTTTCAGCATATGATGAACCAAATAGCTCATTAGAAAGAGGAGAGGTTCAAGGAATCGATTGATATCCTATTTGTCGCAATCGGTCCATTGGTTGCTGAGATATGCAGCCCTGAAGTTTAGGTGGCCGGATTTTCCCCTTGGTTCACTATTTAGTAGTGATTTTCTTGGCTACCTATTATAAGTACTGACATAAGCGATAGCTGTCTCCTGAACAGCGCATGCCATGCATGCGGCTGATCAGATGAGAAAAGCGAAAGCATAGTGGCTGAAGAGATAGAGCGTGAAAAGTGGAGGCGTTTGGTGTGAGCTGGGTGCAAGTGGCCGCTGGCTTGTCATGGCTGCTTGCATCCTGGCACTGTTGTACTGTATGTTATGTACATGTACATACATACGTACGTACTAGGTGTTACTGTGTGCTGTAACTGTAACTGTGTATCTGTGTACTGTACTACATAGTACTGACTGCTGACATTGCTAGAAGAAAGCTCTGCCTTTATGTGTGAACGTGCGGAAATGAGTGCGAAAGTGTGTGAGTGAACAAAATATAGGCTCAAACTGGTACTCGAAAATCATGCTTGTGGGTACTCGAAATACTCGAATGATACTCGAATTGCGTTTCATACTCTGCGCGAGCACCCTGAGTCTACTCTTTCCATAAGAATTTTATATCTTATACATTCTTGATATTTGCAGTTTCTTTTCCTCTCCACGGTCATGGTGTTCCAAATCAAAAGTAAGCCTGTTTGTAGGGTACTGTGGGGTAAACCCGGACAGCTAAGCTTTTCTGAACTTGCCGCTTCAGCAAATGATGATTGAACATGGTAGCTCATTTGAAAGAAGGAGAGCTCAAGGGATCGACTGGTAGAATACTTGTCTCAATCGGTTTTATTATTGCTGAGATATACAGTACTATGTGTCCGGGTTTACCCCACAGTACCCTAGTTGTTACAATCGCCCCCCATCTTTCATTTTAAGGCACCATTGTATGGTAATGTACCAGTAATTCTGTTTTGGAGCAATACCAACAGTGCATACTGGTCAATTTCTTTCCAGAGAAGAAGAGTAAGAGAGTGAGCGCACGCAAACGGTACAAGATTGAGAAGAAGGTACGGGAACACCATCGAAAGCTAAGAAAGGAGGGAAAGAAGAAGCAAAAGCACCAAAAGAAAGAGAAACCTTTGGAACAGCAAGTGCCGAATAAGTGCCCTTTCAAGGAAGAGATACTACAGGAAGCGAAGGAAAGAAAGAAACAGGCCGAAGGTAATGGGCAGGGTAGTCTGGGGTAAACCCGGACTGACAGTAATGCGGTACACAAAGACAAAATTCGTGAGTACTGATGTACTGTAGGCCGTTCTTTGTAGGGTTTACGCCACCAATAACACCCCTGATTTACCTTTACTCCATGATAGTTGTGTTGTGTTGACCCTATGTGTTGAAGCGTAGATCTAGAGCTGAATGAATAGCAGGAACACATGCGGCACCAAGGCATCATTGTTGTCAACAAGTCGCCTAACTGTTGTCGGTTTGTTTTGTTTGTTGTCCATTTGTTGACACCAAATATGGGGATTGTTGGTTTGGTGTGATTTCCTCAACAAACCGACAACAACTGACAATCCAGCAAGTGGGCGACTTGTTGGCAACAATGACGCCTTGGTGCGGTATGTGTTAACCCCTGGTTAACTCCCGGCGTATTTTCTATTTTCCGGTTTTGCCCCACAGTACATACCCCATCTGTCGAGTATGTATCGCAAAGTATCGATAACTGAATGCGAATATTATTACTTCCTGATGTCACATTTCGTTTCGGTCTCTTTGGTATTTTGCAGCGGATAGAGAGAAACGCCGGGCTGATATTCAAAAGCAGCGCAAAGCCGCCCGGGAGAAAAAAGTGGCGGAAAAACGAAAACTGACGCCCAAGGCCACCCCTAGCGGACAGGATGAGAAACAGGCCGACGAGAGGAAAACGCCGCAGGCGACAACGTTGGAAGGTTTGATGAACGATGCGAAAAGAAGGCAAAAGGATTTTGATCACGAGGTAGGAGAGAATAGAATAGGGGTGCCGGGTAATTCGGGCCACTAGCGCGCTGCACACGTGATGAGTAAACTCACGGGGAATTCCCCATATTGTAGGTATGTGATGAAGCATAGGGAAGCCGGTGAATTTTGCCGGGAGCTTGAACTCACCACGTGTGAACATGTGAGAAAAATTTTGCCCTTGGGAGCAAGTGAGAATGCTCTACACGAAAAATATGACTCGAAGTTCAAACTCACCGTGAATTCACCGTGAGTTTACTCACCAGGTCCCCCGTCAGCAGTATTTTCTGACGTCTTCCTCGCAATGTCGGGAACTGTCAGTCTACTGCGACAAAACTAGTTGCCATACCTCACGCGCACCCTTCCCTTTTGCTGCTTTGTACGTTTCAAATACCAGCGGTCTTACTGCTTCTGTGCAATTTTGAATTTTCCAGCACCCTCAAGCGGTTTTGGTTTCTTCCGGTGGTGAGAAATTCGTTCAAGAAAAGCAACCTGTTGGTGTGAGAGCGTATGCTTCGGAAGTGAAGAAAGTTTTGGAAGCTGCCGACGTTATTTTGGAAGTGAGAGAAGAAGCTTTTTGCACACGTTGTTTATTAGTGTCATTATCAAGAATCCACAAGGGTTGGTTGGTACTATCGTCTAGCCTCTGAGAGTTCGCTTTGGGACTTAAGTCGCGTTGCGTAAAATAGATTCACAAATGTGGGTTTCTGTCCTTGCTTCATGTACTCCTATTTTGCAGAAGTACATGCAAACTACGCAAGACGACGTGACTCCCATTAGCGAACTTTCTCTGGCCAGACTACCATAATATTCTCAACCCCAGGTGGGTTCCTCCATCAAGAATCTTCGTAGACTCACGGAGAATTGATGATTCTTTATGGATTCTAGATTCACTTTTTATAGGTTCAAAATCAACCCCAGGTGGGTTCCATCAAGAATCTTCGTAGACTCACGGAGAGTTGATGATAGTTTTATGGATTCTAGCTTCACTTCTTTATACAGGGTGTCTCATAATAAACCATCCACCTTTCCGTGCATGTAACTCTGGAACCACACCTTAGATTTTTATCCGGTTTTTTCTACTTTGTAGCCAAGGCTTAAACTGAGATGTGTACAAAATTTCAGCTTAATAGGCCCACTGAAAGCTGCTGAAACACCTTCTTTCTCCGGCGGTCAAAAAACGAGGGTTTTTCGAACTGGTAGTGCAGATTAGGGGTCTTCTGTGCATGGTCTAACTTAAAATATGTATCAGAATGAAAAAAGATGTCCCAAAATGCAAGGAAATGTGTATCTCATGCATTAGCCCCAGTGCCAGCATAGCAAGCGCATGGAACTGGGTATCTTGAAAAATTAAGACCGAAATTTTCCTCCATACTAAAGAAAAACGCCGATTTTGAGCTTCTGGATTCAAACCGTCGCAATTTCCGAAGTATGTGGACCAAATAGCTGAAATTTTGTACAGATCTCAGTTGAAGCCTTGGCTACAAAATAGAAAAGACCGCATGAAAATCTAAGGTGTGGTTCCATAGTTACATGCACGGAAAGGTGGATGGTTTATTATGAGACACTCTGCAGGTTCTCGATGCCAGAGATCCCTTGGGTTGTCGCTGCTCTGAGGTGGAGCGTGCAACAGTCGCAGCGGGCAAACGCCTCGTTCTCCTGTTGAATAAGGTGGACTTGATTCCGAAGACCAACGTCGAAGAATGGGTGAAAGCGCTGCGCAATGAATTTCCAACGCTGGCCTTCAAAGCGTCAACGCAGGAACAGAAGACGAAATTGGTAGGGTACCCACCTAAGTTTCAGGGCGGCATATCTCAGCAACCAATGGACCGATTGGACAAATATGATATCAATAGATAGATTCCTTGAACTGTCCTCTTTCAAATGAGCTATTTGGTTCATCATTTGCTGAAACAGCAAGTTCAAATGAGCTTAGGTGGCCGGGTTACCCCCACAGTACTCTCTTGTCAGGGAATGTGTAAATTGGCCCGGGGGGGGGGGTAAATTCGGGCCACCCCAACCTGTTTCTAGTTGAGTAGGGAGAAAATTGTGAGCGTGATATCAAATAGGCTATATATAACTTCTGTTTTTGAAAGAATAGGCATTGCTTGACAATCAATGCCTATTCTTTCAAGAACAATACCCGAGTCAACCAGTTTGGCCAACCAATTTTAGTCGAACGAAGTGGTTGGGATCCTTGGATTCTATCCATAGATTCTTGGATTCTATCATATGAATTCTTGTTGCTCATGCGTGTTTCAGGGTCGCGCTGGTACGAATCTCAGCAGTGTCAGTAGCAAGTGTCTGGGAGCTGAATTGGTGATGAAACTTTTGGGGAATTACACCCGGAACAAAGACGTCAAAACTTCCATCAGAGTTGGAGTTATTGGTAATGTCCACACACAGTATCTATTGTTGTAGGGTACTATGGGGTAAACCATGCACTTTCGCAGTTGTGTGATATTTTCTAGGTTTTCCCAACGTTGGCAAAAGCAGCGTGATCAACAGTCTAAAACGAAGCAAAACCTGCAATGTGGGAGCTATGCCAGGGGTGACGAAGTACGTAAGATTTTTATAAAATCTTGGTGTTATTCCGTAACTCATGTAGTAGCCTCGAGAAAATAGAAGACGGAGGAGAGGCGTTTATTTTCTCTGGTCACTCCTTGGGCTGTGATGTGTTCGACTCACATACGAAGACGTGATAACCTTTAGTCACGATTGTCGAGTCGAACGCGGACATGAGTCTGTTAGCAGCCTAATACAGTAACGTACTTATGCACTACAGTTGCATAGGACAGACTCATGTACGCGTCGCACTCAGGCTGTACAATAAGCGCGCAGCCGCATATCTGGTTTTGTTACTTGTTTGTAACCCAGATTATTCTTGCAAAAAGTCTTTTGTTCTGCACGGTCGTACATAGCGAGACAAGACAAGAACGCTCCACTACACAGAAGGCTGAACGTATGTACAGACGACAATAGCTTCCGGCCAAGCTCGGTTACGAACATTGGTGTAACATCACCTGGCGACACAACAACTGACGACGCCTCTTCCGTCACAGCTCTGTCGACGACATTTTCGGACTAACGGGGACGCCCAGAAGCCGACGATTCCGACATGCCTGACGAAAATGGCACTGTTCCAACTTCGAGTCGCCTGCAAATTCAGCCTCTACAGAACTGGATGCAGCTTCCAGGAGAGCCGACTGCTGATTTTCGGCAATGGGTGGAGATGTTAGATCCACACCGATTTGCAGAACTCAAATCGACCCGCCGACCAGCCGCTTACTGACAAGCAGCTGAACAATTTCTTCGTTCTGAATTTGGGCGCAGAAGCGATGAGAATTTTCCAGACGACGCCAGCATACGACAAGAAGGACAATATGCCGCACTCCGAATTCCTGCACGCGGCTATTCGTCAATTCGCCCCGCGCACGACTTTGAGCAAAGCTTGTTTTGAGTTTAACTTTTGCCGTCAAGGCTCTAGTGAGACTGTGGACGAGTTTTACACAAAGTTGCGTGCACTCGCACCGGACTGCCAATTCGGAGATCAGCTCGAAATTCGACTGATGGTGCAGCTGGTCTGTGGATGCGCGGATGCAGAAACGCAGAAAGATCTACTGGCGAAACCGAAACTGACTCTTGATGACGCTTTGGATATCATGAGGGCTCAGGAGTTGGCCCGATCTGAGTCTAGCAAGCTCTCCAACTCTCAGCAGCAGTCCCAAACTGTCCATCGTGTCCAGGTGCAGAAACCGACGCCCAAACAAAGTCGACAACAGGCCAACAGTGTGACGATGCATCCGACCCAGCAATCGTCTCTGCAGAAGGGCCCATGTCCCAAGTGCGGTTATTCCCTGCCGCACAAGCAAGGCCGTTGTCCCGCATCCGGTCAGAAATGCAATTCCTGTGGGAAGACCGGACATTTTTCGCGCGCCTGCCGCAGCAAGAATGCAGACGCCAAACGAGACGGAACTGTGAGAATGCTGAAAGTCGCCGCGGTGAGGGAAACGCCGCCGATTTCTGTTTGCGTTGGCATCGACGATGGCCAGATGTACCGCCCAGTTACGATGGAAGTGGACACTGGAGCCCAGCCAACAGCCATTAGCGACACCATCTACAAACAGCACTTCTCCAGATTCCGATTGAAGCCGCCAAAGACCCTCTCAAACTACGATGGCAGCAAAGTCCAGGGGGTTATGGGCACGTTCGATTCCCGGATCCAGTTCAAGAACCGATCACATAAGGCTACAATACATGTGATACGTGACCAAATGCCTGTGCTAGGTCGTAATTTTCTTGTGCCACTGCAGATGCACATCGAATGTTCCGCCTCAGCCGTAAAAACGTTGAGACGGAAAACTCGAAGTGTAGCAGCACCGTCGCCGACCCAGCAACAGCCTACAAAGACAAGTTTGCCATTGTCAACGATAGTGACTGACTTGACTTTGTTGGTTGCCAGCCAGTTCCCAAAGCTGACTTCATCGGAGATGGGAAAGTTTCCTGGTCACAAACATCACATCAAACTTCCGCCTGATGCAGCTCCTAAGGCTGTAAATCCTCGTCCCGTACCGTTGAGCCAAAGAGAAGCCGTAGCCAAGGAGATCGAGCTCATGGATCGACTGGGCATATGGAAACCGGTAGATAAGGCCGAATGGGCACATCCCATGGTGACAGTACAGAAGCCAGATGGAGGAGTTCGGATCACGACTAACCTGTGCGCACTCAACGACTACGTGATTCCAGAACGCCACCCTCTACCACTCATCAAGGATTTGTTCCTGGAGTTGGTTGGCGCCACTGTCTTCACAAAAATCGACTTGACGAAGGCCTACTACCACCTCGAGCTGGATGAAGCCAGTCAGATGCTGACAACTACCGCAACGCCGCTGGGGCCCAGGGCATACTGCAGACTGCCCATGGGACTGACCGACTCCGCCTCAGCTTTCCAAAGGCTCATCCATCAGACTCTTGCCGGCCTACCAGGAGTAATTTCCTACATCGATGACATCATCGTCTTTGGAAAAGACAAGCAGGAGCACAATAGGAACCTGACGTCCATCCTCAAGGCGCTGAATAAGAAAGATTTCCGACTTCAGCCAGCCAAGTGCATTTTTGGGGCAAGTTCCGTTCCAGCGTTTGGGCACATCATCTCGCAAGATGGCATCAAACCGGACCCAAAAAATGTGAAGAGCATCCTGAGCATCCCGACGCCAAAGGATCTCAAAGAGGTGCAAGGATTCCTGGGGACTCTCAACTACTATCAGGACTTCCTATCTGACGTTGCTTCAATTGCTGAACCGCTCCGACGCCTGAGCCGCAAGAATGTGAAGTTTGAGTGGACTGGAGAATGCCAAACCAGCTTCGAAACGCTGAAGAGAATGCTCGCCGAAAGTGTGCAAGCCGCAATTTTCAATCCGAATCTGCCGACCTTTGTCACAAGTGATGCATCGGATGTGGGAATGGGCGCCACACTGAGCCAGAAACAAGGCCAGAAAGAGGTCACGATCGCATTCTTCAACAAGACACTCTCACCAGCCGAACGAGGGTATGCCGCAAATGAGAAAGAAGCTCTCGCCGCCCTCTCTGCATGTGAGCACTGGGAAAAATTCCTGCTTGGAAGACCGTTCACCTTGCGCACGGATCACCAGGCGCTCACCACGATGCTGCGAAAACCGAAAGATCGCCGTCAAAGTTCCAAGTTCCTGCGATGGAGAGAACGCCTGTCAGAATTCGACTATGAATTGGCGTACCTACCGGGCAAAGCAAATGTGGTTGCTGACTACTTGTCCCGACTCGAGGAAAGGGCCAGCCAGCTCGGGGTGCCATTCAAGATTGGAGGAATCCGAACTGATGATCTGACAGCCGCCGTACAGCAGGACACTCTTCTCTCACTCGTGATGCAATGCTTAGGCAAGGGAACCTGGCCGCAGTCTCTGCCATCAGGAGTCCTTCCCTACAAGCGTCTTGCTCCGATGCTGAAAGAGAAGAATGGCCTCCTCTACAAAGGAGAACTGCTGATACCTCCCGACTCTCTCCGACAAGCTATCCTCAGAGAAGCTCATGCAGGTCATCCTGGCATTGTGCGTTTCCGCCGATTGGTGAGAAGCAGTTTCTGGTGGCCAGGACGCGACGACGACATTGACCGAATGGTGAAGCACTGCCATGCTTGCCAGCAAAGCAGCAAATCCAGACCGAACACTGTGCAAGCAGAGAAAAGAATTCCTGCTCCTCAGAAGCCAGCCGTGCAATATGCAATTGACATCACTGGCCCATTCTACAACGACCGATACATCGTGGTGCTGATCGACTGCTACAGTCGCTACCCGTTGTACCTCGACACGAAGACGACGACTTCAACGGTCATCATTGACTGGCTGAAGGAGATTTTCAGTCTCTTCGGAAACCCGGAAGGCCTAGTATCTGACAACGGGCCACAGTTCGCCTCAGCAGAATTCGAACAATTCCTGCATGACAAAGACATCCATCACTACCGCACAGCAGTCTACAACCCGCAAGAGAATGGAATTGTGGAATGTTTCAATCGGTACGTGAAGTTTGGTGTTCAGGCATTCACCGCTGCCAATTCCAGCTGGAAAGAAGGATTGCGCCGACTTTTCCTCAACTACAGAGCAACCCCATTGAAGGAGGGGGAGAAGAGTCCGGCTGAGAAGTTTTTGGGACACCCGGTACGACTGGACTTTCAGCCGAATAGAGCGGAGCCAACCAGGTACACGGGGAAGAAGAGCAGCGAGCCGACGAATCCTGAACCACCACAGAAGCCGAGGCCCAAGCTCATCAAAGGTGTGTACAAAGTTGGAGACTTTGTCCTGACCAGACTACCGCACGCACCTAAGGGGCAGCCGACCTACAGTACACCGAAAACTGTAGAAGAGATCATCGGCTACTACACTTTCCGACTATCAGATGGGAAGGTTTGGAATGCTCGGAAGATCAAACCCTACAGAGCATACTCCGCCCCGATGATGTTAGATGAGCCTCTGATGACGACGAACCAACCAGCGCCAAGGATTCCTACACCGACTCCGCTTCGACGCAGTCAACGAACGACGAAAGGAATCCCGCCTTCCCGCTTCAGCCCTGGATGACGACGGCGGACTGAAGCTGAGGGGAGGTGATGATGTGTTCGACTCACATACGAAGACGTGATAACCTTTAGTCACGATTGTCGAGTCGAACGTGGACATGAGTCTGTTAGCAGCCTAATACAGTAACGTACTTATGCACTACATTTGCATAGGACAGACTCATGTACGCGTCGCACTCAGGCTGTACAATAAGCGCGCAGCCACATATCTGGTTTTGTTACTTGTTTGTAACCCAGATTATTCTTGCAAAAAGTCTTTTGTTCTGCACGGTCGTACATAGCGAGACAAGACAAGAACGCTCCACTACACAGAAGGCTGAACGTATGTACAGACGACAATAGCTACCGGCCAAGCTCGGTTACGAACATTGGTGTAACATCACCTGGCGACACAACAGGCTGGGCTACGGGTGCTCAAACAGAGATGACCAACGCATTATCGATCCGCCCGCCCGTCTTCTATTGTCTCGCAGCTACTCTATGCACGTGCCTGGCGGTATACAAATGTTTTTTGTATCTAGGGCGATGCAAGAAGTGGACCTGGATAAGCACATCAAGTTGCTGGATTCGCCTGGTGTGGTTTTGGCGTGCAAGGGAGGTGCAGTAGATACTGTGGAGATTGCATTGAAGAACGCAGTTCGGGTAATGCCTCGTTCACATAGGAGGAAGAAACTGCGTTTGGCGTACGCTCGGCGTTGACTGTCCATGCCTTTAGCGTGTGTCGAGTCATGGACACGCCGAGCGTACGCCCAGCGCATGACTTTGATGTTAATTGGTGATGATTATGAAGATTTTATTCTGCATTCTACCACAACGAAACGAAAACCAAGTAGTGACCAAATTGACCAAAAGATTGTCGGTTTTTGTTGCAATATAGATATACTGGGTGAGGATAATAATTGGTGTTAGTGTTTGTTTACGTGTTTTTTTAGCTGGAAACATTAACCGATCCAATAGCAGCAGTTGAAGCGTTACTCAGGCGGTGCTCCAAACAGACGGTAAGAAATTCACTCAGTCACTCTCGTTATGCATTCTTGGTACTACGCCATCGAAACCTACGCCAACCACCCATTTATGGCTTATTCGCATATTGGAAGAAAATGCGCTCGACGTACGCCCACCGAGCGAACAGTAGGGTACAATGGACTAAATCCGGCCATGGGAAAATTCGGCCACCTAAGTTTCAGGGCTGCTTAACTCAGCAAGCAATGGACCGATTGAGACAAGCATGATATCAATCGATTCTTTGAATTCTCCTCTTTCAAATGAGCTACCCCTCTACTCACAGGGGTGCAGCCCAAGTTCCCGCTCTTTCCAAGTTCCACTCCCTATTATGACCATCGGACCGTTACCTGGCCTTGTTTCATCGGATCTCCTTGATAGTTTACTCCGCCGATTCTTGTTATGTTGACTTTCCAATTCTATGTACGTTTTACCCTTATGTATCACCGTGATACTATATGTACACATGATATTATCAGCATGTAAGTTTAGGTTTGCCCGTATTATTGCTCGCGTATGTGCATGGGTAGCCCTGGCCGCGACATGTCAATTTTATCATTTGTACGTACTTCCGTGTTGCAGCAAAATAAAGTATATATAGCTATTTGATTCGTCACTTGCTGAAACAGCAAGTTAAATGTAGCCTACTTGGCCGGCTTTACCCCATGGCCGGATTTGCCCCACACTACCCTATTCTAATCGTTTCCCATTTCTTGCATCTCATGCTCCAGTGCAACCTGTTCGAATTTTACCCCATGGCCGGATTTGCGCCGCAGTACCCCATTCCTCATTTGTTCCACTTTTCTTACAGCTCATGCTGCAGTACAACCTGCCCGATTTTTCCGACGTGGACGCCTTTCTGTCGCTCGCCGCCCGCAAGCTGGGCCGGTTTAAGAAAGGCGCGGTGCCCGACCGTACAGCTGCCGCGCGCAAAGTACTGCAGGATTGGAACTCGGGGCGCATCCGCTATTACACTGAGCCACCAGCGCAGGGCGGCCAACTCCCGGCGTATATCTCATCGCAACTAGTGACGGAAATGAGCAAGGAGTTCGATCTGGAAGCACTGAGCGGGGAGGAGGCGAAAATGATGGAAGGTAGGTATGGGAGTGATGAAACATCATCCTCACGAGTTTACCGAAGAAATTCGTCGGCTTGACGTTTTGCTTGGGTGAACTTGCGAGTATTATGTTTCAAGAAAAATGGAAAAGGTAGGCGATGGGGGAATGAAACATCATTTTCATTAGTTTGTCAAGGAAGTTCGTAGACCTGACGTTACTGCTTGGGTCTGGGTTTGGGTGAATTGTACATAAGTATGCTGTTTCAAGGCGAGGATGAGGCGAAGACAAAAGAAGGTGAGTGCGTTTTGGGAGACTTGGAACTTGAGACATCATGTTCACGAGTTTACCCTGGAAATTTGTCAGCATGTCACGTTATTGTTGTGCCCAATGTCTGCTCTTTGTTTATTGCCAGATTTGCCTTCCACTGCGAACGCTACCGCTGTTCTATACGAAGGAGGCTCGGCCCTTGGTGACGTCATGGCGACGGAATCAGGGGATGACGTCATGGATATACCAGATGACATCACTTCATCAGATCCAAAGGTGCAATTTTCTACGAATTAGCTGACATTTTCGTAGTGGATATGAATAGCTTGATGATGGCAAGATGATAGGGTACTTTGGGATAAACCCGGCGGCCACCTAAGCTGTTTTGAACTTGCTATTGCAGCAATGATGAACCAAATAGCTCATTTGAAAGAGGACAGTTCAAGGAATCGATTGATGTAACATTTGTCTCAATCGGTCCATTGGTTGCTGAGATATGCAGCCCTGAAGTTTTGGTGGCCGGATTTACCCCATGGCCGTGTTTACCCCATAGTACCCTACTTCATAGGTGCGGTTTCTTGAAGGTTTTCACCGAGTTACCAGAACTGAAGGAAAAGACTCGGCCTGTAGAAAAGGAGAAAAGGGCTGCGGAATCTGTGATCCAAGGAAATCAACAGCTGAACAAGGCGCGAAAACAGAAGCAGAAGAGGGATAAAAAGAAAAGGAAAAAAGATGGTGAGCTTTCTGGGCCATTAGTGGGCTACACACGTGGTGAGTAAACTGAAAACTCACGGTGAATTCACCGGTGAGTTTGAACTTCCGAGTTTTAAATTTTTCGTGTAGAGCATCCTCACTTGATCCCAAGCGCAAAATTTTTCTCATGTGTTCACACGACGGTGAGTTTCAAACTCACGGTGAATTCACCGACCTCCCTGTGCTTCATCGCATACTTATGGGGAATTCCCCGTGAGTTTACTCACCACATGTGTAGCGCGCTATTGATTCACGTCGAAGACATGCTAGCTTTCCTTACGCTAAGGCATGGACAGCCATGGATACGCCGGGCGTTCGCAAAGCGCGTTTTCCTCCAATGTGAATGAGCCACTATGCTCATTGTTTTTAACCGTATATTTGCGAAGACGTAGGGTAACTTGGGGGAAATCGAAGGGGGAGGGGCAGTAAAATTGGACACCGCGCTTTTCTAATTCTCGATTTTGCCTCGTTGTACGTTTTGGTATTGGTGCGCATAAAAAATGAATCAGCTGAGTTGGGTAGACAGAAAAGCTTGGTGTCATACGTAAGTATGTAGTACCTTTCTTATACTCACTCATACCTTATTGTTTTGTTGGCTGTTTTTTTGGATGCGCTCTTGTTTTTTTGTATTAGATAAGCTGTTCACTGGTTTAGCTGACAGTCTGGACTCTGTCATGGATCTTGATGAAGAAAGTGATTGATTTTGACAGGCGTACTTCTGATCTGCAGTAAAAAGTGTAAACGTCACCCACTGATATGGTGAACTTTGAACTCTCGTTGGGATATTGTTGAAATATTTATGCGGAGCAAAAAAAAGCGATGCCAGTATTGGCATTGGTCTGCTTGCATACTTCTATTGCAAATGCGATCACATTTCACGCCAATTTTTAAATAGTTTGAATTGAATGCATCTGATCTACAAGGCAATGGCAAATGTAAATTCGCCCAGTGATCAAATCAAAGATTATCGCCGAATTTGTTACGAAAAAACGTGATTCAATCCAAGGAGCTAAAAGCTAATATATCAACAAAACAAAGGCACGTCAAACGTCAAGCCGATAGAAACAATTTCAACCCTAAAATCTGTGGCCTACGCAGGTTTGGTGCACGCTTCATATCTGTTTTCTTGTGCTCAGAGCTTCTTTATAGTGGTGTGTCAGTGAACGTAGAATCCATTTTGCATGTTGGTGCTGGTAGGCCCCATTTCGTCTGCTGGCTCGTTGCCAACGAATTGCTCCACCAGAACAAAAGCCCTGTCATCTGGCACTTGCTTGCGCGGATGCTTACAGAAGAAGCTAGATGGTGCATCCAAAACGCCGCCGATTCCTGTAAAAACAGCAGGGAAACAGGAGGTACTTGACGGTGAGCATTTGAAAAATGATGGGGCACTACACACGAGCTCCGAGCGAATTCGGACCGAGTTCGGAGTGACTTCGTTTTGAACCGAAACGAACGTCAATATTGCTTACGCATCTCCGAATTACAAACTCGCTGTTCACATGCACGTTCGGAAAACGGAGCGAGTTCGGTGCGAACTTGGAGGTTTGAACTTGAAGCATAGTCAGCGCTCCGAATTCGGGATTCACGTGTGCGGCGCCCCACTGTTAAATTGGTATAGTTTTGTACAATTTGGGCCGTACGATTCTGTGGCTCATTGAGTTGGTAAGGCAAAGGCAACCACTTAGCTAGGAGAATTGGTTCGAGACCTCTCTCAACCCAGCACTGTAAATTTCCAAAGAAATATGGTTTGGCCGCCAAAATCGATCAGCCCTTTAATGGTGGCTAAAAAACCTGCAAAAACGATTGCCTTTAAAATTTAACCCTTACCCTTATCCATCGCCAGCTTCGCACACCGTATCGCATCGATGGAAACCCCGGCGGAATTGGGCGAATCCTCCACCGATAGTCGCAGTTCCAGATTCATCGGGACGTTCCCGAACAACTCGCCCTCCATGCGTATGAAACAGACCTTGTTATCCTTCTGCCAGGGGACGTAGTCGCTCGGACCGATGTGGATGTTCTTGTCAGCCAGTCGCTGTTCGGTCACCGATTGAACCGCCTCCGTTTTCGAGGTTTTCTTACTCTGCAACCGATCCTGATTCTTCATGTTCAGGAAATCGGTGTTGCCACCCGTGTTCAGCTGGTAGGTGCGCAGCAGTTTAACCCCGCGCTTCTTGAACAGATCCACCAGCGTGCGATGCGTGATGGTGGCGCCCAGTTGCGCCTTGATGTCGTCGCCTGTAAATACGGTAGGGGTTAAGCGTTAAGGTCTTACGGTGCGGAAGAAAGTTTGGTTCATCTTTTGCCTTCAACTTTTGCAACTTTTGGAGTTTATTTGCAGTAATTTTGATGCATTATCGATTGCCAATCAATTGCCACCTTTACTGGTATCAAGTTTGCAACCATTTTTACATAAAATTGGGTCTGCTTTTTCCTTTCTTACCGATAAGCGGCAGCTTTTTCTGCTCGAATTTTCGGGCCCAAACTGGATCACTAGCGATGAACACTGGGATGCAGTTGACAAAAGCGGCACCCGCTGCCAGAGCGCACTCTGCATAGAATTTGCTGGCTTCCTCCGATCCCACTGGCAAGTAATTCAAGAGCACATCGGTGCGTGTTGATTGCAGAATTCTGATGATTTCTTGCTCGGTGGATTCGGCATCTTTGGACAGGATAAATCGCTCGTCGTTGGGATACTTCTGCAAAAAAATAAAAAAATGCGAAAAAATGGTTATGCGTTAGGCCTTAAAAATATTGCAGGCTGATTGCGCAAACTACTCAACGAAACTTTGTGATGTTTTCGGCACAAACATCGGCAAAACTTTCGAGTTCGGTCAACTGCCACTGGAAAAAACAACCCGAATTTTGGCTCACACCAATATCTTGTGAAACATTCGAAAAATTAAGGCCTCACCTCGAAATGGTCCGAATACCCATCCAGCACTTTTCCCATTCGCACTGTGACGCCTGTCTTGGGAATTTTCTCGCAGAACACTTTCGTGCAGTTGGGAGGAGCGAAAATGGCATCGCTCACATCCGTTCCCACTTTTCGGGCATCGATATCGAAGGCGACGCTGACCTGAATGTCCCCCGGTTTGTAGCCTCCGATCTCCCAGTGCATCAGGCCCGTGTGTTCGTCCTCATCCTTATTTGGCCCACTGTGGTCCGCCTGCTTTCCGTAGTAGTAAATGCCCTGAACTAGGGAACTGGCGCAGTTTCCTACTCCCACGATTCCGATACGAATTTTGTTCGCTTGCTGTAGCTGTACGGAGGCCATTTCTGTATTTTGGGCGGATTTTTCTGGACCCGAGGCTGAGACCTTATATGGTGGTACAGTACGGTAGTTTGGTTGTAGCTAGGCGAGATTTCGGCTTCGGTTCGGACGGAGATGAACAAAAATGGAGATTTCGTCGTTTATTTTCTGAAAAAATATTACATGATTACTGTTGTACCTACTGTACTTACTGTGTACGTTAAGGTACCCTACATGCGCCAGAAATTGGTGTGCTACTGCCACGATTGCAATAAAAAGTGAATACTAGCAGATCGTTTCAAGCAAAAAAACAAAAAGTAAGGTACATAATGTAGCTCATCATGAAATGAGAATCCTTGCCAAATAAGGCATTGAAATATGCGATATCATATCCATGGTACATGCGCGTGGAAAAGATTGATTGATTGATTGATAAGCTCAGTAGTCTAGCTTTGACTACAAAACGGTAGCAAAGCAGCCAGCTAGAACATAAACTAAAATGTACACGTGGCCTTGGCTTGTGGCTTGTTGCTAAGCGTGAAGTGGGTACACAGATAGAGATCATATCTCACTAAATCAATAGACACGTAATAAATACATACATATTATGCAACTCCAGCCAACCGCATACTGCACATACCGTATGTACCGCAAATAAACGCTTTATGTACGTATGAACGAGACGTCAAAGTCAAATGTCACCGCTCGTAAAAAGTCACGCCATATTTTTTAACATTTTGCTTCAAGCTTTGGAGGCGCCAGTCCAAACGTAAATTTTTAGAAGGGCGTCGGCTTAAAGGATGGCATTTTTAACTAGTACGAACATTTTTTGTAAGTTTACTGAAATATCTCGAACAAGCGCACATTTGTTGGCTATGAAAAGGTCGCTCGTTACATTACATACGTAAGTATACGTACTACAATTATCCATCCAGTAGTTTTCCTGAAAGTGTGGTTGTTCTTCCGCGTCTAAAAGAGCACCCGACTCATTATCGCAGTCTGTCCAGTCCTTCCACCATTTCCTGAAGCAATTTTACAAACCAGTCACAAGTATGCATGTGAGGCAAGCCGGGTTGAACGCATGGTTCTCCTGGCTCTTATTGTATGTACGTACAGTTTGTTTGTACGTACGTACGTACATTTTTGTAAGATGCACTTCCTTCCTCCCGATCATTCCGACACATGCATATCACGCTGAAGACTCATCCATGCGCCCAGCATGA
The DNA here is from genome assembly GCA_030247985.1 of Epsilonema sp. ZAB3_2. Classification (NCBI taxonomy): domain Eukaryota; kingdom Metazoa; phylum Nematoda; class Chromadorea; order Desmodorida; family Epsilonematidae; genus Epsilonema; species Epsilonema sp. ZAB3_2. The sequence continues at coordinate 53,226 of JASAMW010003798.1, forward strand.
CGACAGGTGGATTGTACGTACGTATGTACGTATTTCAGTACAAGCAAACCAAAGAGTCATTCTTCGCCGGCAATAGCTGGTACAATGCCATCTACAGTGACGTGAACAATGAACATGCTCTGTGCTTTTCTAAATAGATTATTATTATTTCATACACGACTTTGGTTGGACATATATATTTTTAGAGAATCACTGTTGGTCACTTCGTCACTACACTAGTCCAACTAATTTGGATTCAATCGAATCGAAACGTAGTCATCCGTCGTATCCTCCCAGAATTCCGATCTTTCGCTCATCGCGATCCCGGCTCGATTGCTTCGACGCACAAATTTATGCGGAATCATTCCAGCCTTAACCCCTCCATAAATCTCAGATGGCCGCCTAGCCCTGGCCGCATGCACCCCTTGCGGTCACCCTGCGGCCGTGGCCGCCCATAGTCGTGGGGTGGCTGCGGCCAGAAAGCATTGGCCGTTGCCGGGGTGGCCGCATAAGGGGTGTATGCGGCCAGGCGGCCATCTGAGATTAATGGAGGGGGTTAATCAGCTCCTGTGCCAGTTTCATTTCCACCGCTCTCGCTAATCCTTGACCTCTGAACTTGGGCAGTGTGTACAAGTGGTTCATGCAGCCTCGGATGTCGGTCATTTCAAAACTGGCCAGCTCTCTTCCACTCTCGTTGGTCCTCAGACAAACCGAAGGAAAGTGTCTGATTTTTGCCTCTGTCAGCTGAAGATTGCCGCCACCTCTTGCATGCGGCCACGTTTCACTGACTAACGCAGCGTCATTCTGGCTCAGGGTGTCCCAAAAATAACCTTCCGGTGAATGCACATCGATTTTTGATAACTGATCTGCCTTCTTGGGGCTGATCCAATACGCTTTCAACCAATCCTCATCATAGCTCGGAATATTAACCATCATGGAAAAGAAAGGCACCAAAATATCACACCATTTCCTACTGGTAGCCACTAAATGAGCTTGAGTGTGCTTTAGAAAATCAATATATCCTTCAAGCTTGAGCTGTGTCAGGAATTGACGAATGTGAGTTGAAGATGTGTTTTTGCAGAAATGGAACTGCAGGCTGCCGTAGTCCGGTTGGTAGTCGTCGCGGCGAAGCAGGCACCATCCAGCTGACGAGTTCAATTCCCCGGAGGGACAAAATTGAAGGGCGATAATGCGAATCTCTTCGGGCAGGAAACTACGGTTTGCAAGTATGGACAAGAATTGCAACATGCTGACACCAAAGGGAAGGTCTTGTCGAAGGAGCGAAATGGCCGTTTGGAATTGTTCGGGTTTCTTCAACTCTTCTATAATCATAATTAAAAAAATAAAAAACAGCTCCTACACAGTTGCAGCCAAAAGAACGCCACAGCAACAAAACCACTCACTCACACCCGAAAATAAAAAATGTGAAGAAAATGCAGCAAAACGATATCATTCTAATGACATTAAACTTACTTCTTGGTCCCACTTTTTTATTCATTCGAATAAATTCAACATACAATTTTATTTTTGCGCATGCATTTACCAAAAATATATAATTCTGCTTAGGGGAAGAATGGACGACTTAGTGTAAACGCACAGAGCATCCCTGGCAGATATTGGCTCCAATATTTTGGGTATTTGAAATATCCAATTATTTGGATACTGTAAAGGTCGGTGTATAGCCCTCCAGGACAATACAAACAAGATCAGCCAATTTGGGCGGGCTATACACGGGATCGGGCAATACTATAGCTCGGGCTATACAAGGGACTTGTTGCATTCCATTGTCAACCTATTTTCAGCTTCACGGACCACACATTCCGTGGTTTTCTGGCTCGCAATGGGGTAAATAAGGCCTTGTGAACGCAGTTCTTTGCATTGCCCGCTTTGCGCGGAAAATTCGGGGTAAGGCCACACACATCATTAGGTGGACGAAATATGTGCTAAACTGCGCAACGACACACGTTTTTTGGCCTCCCATTCCACAGGCAGTGAAGAGACAGCAAAACTTTATACAACAAAAAGGTAGAACACTATAGTCTGGCCAATGACAGTTGGCACCTGGACTCAAGGCGAGTTGCGTAGTTTGCATGTACTTCTGCTAAATAGGAGTACACGAAGTGTGGACAGAAATCCGCATTTGTAAATCTATTTTACGCAATGCGCCTTGAGTTCAGGTGCCAACTGCTATTGGCCAGACTATAAACGGAGCACACGGTGGTAGAAAAATTATTCAGATTGGTGCAGTGGTTAGCGAGCTACGTGCTCTCAAGCTGAGTTTCCCGTTCACAGATCAGTTTTTGCCTGTAACTCAAGAACGACGCAACGTAGAGAGATGGGACTTGGTGCGTTTTGCAGCATTTTTTATGCTCTATCTAATGATGTGTGTGGCCTTACCCCGAATTTTCCGCGCAAAGTTCCCCTTTAAGGTCTCAATGCCCTGTTTCGGAGCCAACTTTGAGGCTTTCTCGTAGCCGTTGTGTGCAAGATAAAAGTGATCACTTGAACAACCCTTCCTCTACACGTACACCAAACGGCAGGCCGAAGAACGCCCCAAAAACCATGCGATTTGGGTGTTCCGAAGGAACCACTGGGTATTTTTCGACATGAGGCACACCATTCAACGCGTCTTGATGAGAGGAATCGATCGGTACCTGCGGCTCCTCTCTACGTCGCATCTACGCAAGGTTATCCAAGAAAAACATGTTTGAAAAGTTATCGCTTCAATCAAGAATAGCGCCACGGGGAGGCCGTTTCAAGAGGCGCCCTATGGCGCGTCAAAGAGGTCGTGTAACAAGCTTTCGATCGATATCTTGATCTCCTCTCAACTCGCTTTCGTTGGCTCAGGAGAGACCTGGACCGAATTTATTCAAGTCAAGTCCATGCATACAGGGTGTCCCGAAATAATCCGGCCACCTTTCCGGGCATGTAACTCTGGAACGACACTTGAGATTTTCATGCGGTTTTTTTATCTTGTAGCCAAGGCTTTAACTGAGATCTGTACAAAATTTTAGCTTCGTACGCCCAGTGCAAGGTGATCAAACACCTTCTTTCTCCGGCGGTCAAAAACGAGGGTTTTTCTAACTGGTAGTGCCGATTTAGTGGTCTATTGTGCATGGGTCCAAGACATAATTAGTCTCGTAATGAAAAAGAAGTCCCAAAATGCTAGGAAATGTGAATCTAACGCAGTAACCCCAATTCCACCATAGCAAACGCATGGAACAGGGTATCTTGAAAAATTAAGGCCGAATTTTTCTCCATACTGAAGAAAAACGTCGATTTTGAACTTCCAGATTCAAACCGTCGTAATTTCCGATGTATGTGGACCAAATAGCTGAAATTTTGTACAGATCTCAGTTGAAGCCTTGACTACAAAATAAAAAAAACCGCATGAAAATCTCAAGTGTCTTTCCAGAGTTACATGCCCGGAAAGGTGGCCGGTTTATTTCGGGACACTCTGTAGACAGTTGTCCCTGCATAGAACGAAGACGAGCGCAGAGAGCGCGACTGGAGCGGAAACAGCGAACGGAAAACAAGCAGACGGATGCTCGTATGGTGTCAGGAAGTGAAAACAGCTGGAATTAGATATCACCAGATACTTCACTAGTAGTACAGGAGTCCACGCTCAGAAAAACAGGGCATTGAGAGTGAGACCTTAAATCCGCAGGTAACGTAGGTATACATGGGGTATTGTTGCTACTGTAGTACCGTAGTTCTGTAGGTAATTTTGAGGCAGAAAATTCATTCTAATTGATACCCTGAAATCCTGAGAAGTCCTACATCCCCGTCCGCATAGACACATCGACAGGAAAACGTGCGCGCTATCTATGCGCCGCGTGCCCGCGGCTCGCACGCGCGCGTAGACAGCTGCGAAACCGCGAAACGCGCACCAAATTCTAATCCGCTTCTTTCGCACTTGTCTACGTTTGGTCGTGCACGGCGCTTCGCAAGGATTAAGATCATTTTGGACCCGCAAACGGCACACTGGATGAGAGTCTCGACTTGGTCTGCGACAGCGCCAACACGGTTGTCGTCTGGTTTAACAGGGGTTCGGACGGAGGATTCTTCGACGCAAACACCCCTCAATCGTTCACTATTAACTAGTGTACCCTTCGCCACAGTTACATGTGCACCACCGCTGGTCTCGTGAGAGTCAGGCTAATAATATGGTAACATACCATAGCTCATATTTTGTTCCAGTGACAGTTTTTTCAATCATTCTAACTTCATGGCTTAGCCTTCCGTGCAAATCAAGCATCCGCGGCTCTTTACGTATTTTGGTATTAGCTTACCCGTAAACTTTATTGCTTGTCTACGTGTGTATTCGTATTTTGTACTTCTGCAGTTAAAAGCTAAAACATTTTCAGTCTCATTCTCATCCATTCAAGACGGGCTGCGTCCGATCTGCCGTCCTCTGCGTCATGAGTCCCCACTCTCGCCAGGTGGGATTAAAGCGACTGGCAACCCCAGCGGCAGTATGGTGCGCCCGCTCGCTGGCTTCTAAAGGCACCCGTGCTTTCCTTCGGGTCAGCACACCCCGACCAGTGATGGCTGTTCGGCTTCGTGCCAGGCCCTTCCCTGGTTCGGGCCATTGTTGGTCGTGCCTTGCGGCACTGGACTGGCCCACCATAACGGGCGTTGTTAAAGGTTCGGAGGAGACTAGGTGGGTTTCACCTACAGCCGACCCTGTGGGGTACGGTCTCGCAAAAAAGTATTACTCATAACGTACGTACGTACATAAAGCATACAGTAGCATTCAAAGTAAAACAGTCAGCCGATCTATGTACGTATGTAGAAACTGCTAGCTGAGCATCACAAATAAAATCGTACAGTGCGTGAACCGGTGAACATGTACAGTAAGTACAAAATGTCAAACTATACTAAAATAGTACTACATAGCCCAAACCCGGGTCACCATGCTGACAGCTGACACCCGTTACAGTTATATATTTCTCCCAGGTTGGCCGCGTTTACCCCACAACACCTTGCCCAGATTTACCCCGTAGCCCCACCCCACTCCAAATACGTATGTACCTACAGTACAATATATACGTACACATATACAAGATGTACAGTACCTCAGTAGTGCAGCCTGCAAGTAATAAAATAATCCAAAATATCAGACAATTAAGATCTAGGAGATTCGAACGTTTTGTCCCGCCATGATTTTCTTCATTCTCTCCTGATAATCGTCGTCTATCCCGTCGCCGTCTTCGTCCTTAATTTCCGTGACTCCCAGCTTACTGCCGATGCTTCTAAACTTGACCAGCACTTCCTCTATTATCAAGGTCAAGCCCATGGTCACGATTGCCAAGCCCAGAACGATGTAAACGGAGCCGAAAATCAGTTTCCACTGTGAACAGAAAAAAAGAGAAAAATATTGTACTAAATTAATTTTATTCACTGGTTGCGCTGAAAACTTCTGGATGGTGACTTCTAACTGTTTTACACAAATGAGTTTCAGTTCCATTTTTGATCAGTGCCGGCAGGTGCTAGCGGGGTAACCGATATAAAATCGCACTGAAAATCAGTGTGACACGCAGGGATCAGCTCGCGTCTCGAACAGCCAGACACTTTCAGCGCAACCAGTGAATAGCAGATGCAAAGCTATGCTGCAAAAGCAAGGGAGATTTTCGGATTGACTTGTCGGACTTACGGACGTACCAGCACCAATACAATAGCGTCATCCGTGCTTAAACGAGCGACATTACGTACGTACGTACGTACTTTTCCATCAGGATCAGACAGGGACGTAAAGCCGGGTACGTAGTCGCCAAAACCGATGGTGGTCAACGAGACAAAGGAGCAGTAGACAGCGTTCACAAAACTCCACTCCTTTTCCCAAACGGCGAACACTGCACCGCCTGTAAAAAAATCAGAAAGAGTCCGTTCCGTACCATACCATATCACACCTATTACTGCATTTTTATTCACCCATTTCTCACAAAAAGGTAATATTTTTTTCCAGCCACACAAGTCTAGTACCTTCAACACCAATTTTGCACCTTAATTTACCCTCTGTATTGTAACCTTTAAAATATAGAGAGCAGGCTACATACAAATTTTGAGTCTTCGACCAGCTATACAGTGGTCCATATAACGATGCTTACCAAAACAGATGTAACCGACGATGACGCCAGAAATTAGAGCCAAAGGGATGGAGACCAGCTCATAGTCCTCCAGCTCGCTTTCCTGTTCTGTCAGTGGCTGTTCTCCTGACGAACCTGGTGCACTCTGAGCCCGCGTTTCATCCTTGCTCGACCCGTCACCTATGAAAAAAGATTTAAAAATTACTGTAAACCCTCGTTTATAGCCCCTGGGGCTATCAAAACGTTAGTCGCCGATTAGGGGGGCTATATACGAGCCTGGGGCTATACACAAGGGGGGCAATATACGAGGGCATTTTACATTTGCACCCAAAGTAGGGTTTTTTGACCTCCTGAACTCATTTCTGGCGGTTATTGTGCATGTTTCCAAGCTCCTCTAGTCAAAAAAGCAGCCTTTAGCTCAAAAAACTGTGACATTTTTGTTGTCAAAAATTTTCGTCGAAGACACATCACAAGCAAAATGTTCAGTACTGTTCCAAATGATGTGCAAATGATCTCCTATGCATGAAAACACCCCAAAAACGCTGTTTTTAGCTGAAAAACAGACGTTTCCGCTGCTTTTTGCGTTTCGCTATAGGGGGCTATATACGAAAGCAAATGATGTAAGTCGCCGATTAGGGGGGCTATATACGAGGGGGGGGGGGGGGGCTATTTTCGAGGGCGGCTACAAACGAGGGTTATATACTTATATGGGTTGACGGATACGGGTTGACAGACGGACATACGGATTTACGAAGTCTGGTGAACGAGGCATGGCATGAGATAAAAATGACGCTAAAGATGCTCGGTCACTGGAAAATATTTAGCGATCATACTGTAAAGCGAAGTACCGAACGTGAATTTATGTTATACTTTCCAGATCCAATGGTGGTACCGCTGTTCGATTCTCATACATTTCCATGGACCCGGTTCCAGCTGCTTCAGCTTCTTTATAAAAAACGATTTTCAACGCAAAGGTTTCTTACGCAAAAATATCCAAAATAAAAATATACATTAGCTGCAGCCTACATAGGTGGAAATATTCACCGATTGCGATGAAAATTTTCTGGGGTCATCGCGAGCTGACTCCTCTGTTATGCACTGATTTGCAGAGCAATATTTTGATCGAAAAAAGCGCACTAAAAATCAGAGAAGAGCCAGTTCGTGATCACCCAAAAACTTTCAGCGCAACCAGTGAATAAATAGCGATATAACCCGTTACCCGTCACAGTTCCGATCGCCGCTATTGGCCGATGCCCCATGGGAACTGGGATCAGATTGCCCTGTTCATCCGCTTCGTATTTCTGCAGGGTTTTGTCGCGTTTTCGACGCAGCGGAAAGCAGAACACCCTGTAGTATGCGTAGCGTATGCCCTTGGCCATCCACATACTGATATTGGCCAGAAATAGCAGCGTCAGGGGTATACCGAAGATGCAGTAGGGAAGTGTGAGAAAGTGCGCCGCCTGAGTCAGAGGTTTGATGTGTCCGTAGCCTAGAAAACAACAGTGTATGAGCTACATTACATGTATGTACTGTAGTGTAGGTACTTTAGGAGTGTATCTGTAGCAGCTCTCTAATGTTGGAAAAAAGGATCGATAATATCCCCGAAATATGTGGCAAGTTTGGCGTGAAATTTGGTAACATTTTGGACTTAGCCTACATAGCCTGACCTAAAGTAGAGTTGCACTTGTTCTACAAAAAGGGAGAACCAGTCAATAATTTTAAGACACCGGTAGTAGTTCCCCTGCTTGCTTTACCAATTGTCGTGATAGCGCTGACCGCGAAAACAATGGCGCTCGGATAGGTCCAGGAGAACTCGATGTCCTTCTCATCCACTATTTTTCCAGTGAAAAATCCCCCGTGTTCTGTGACGGCGTCGCGATACATGCGATGATAGGCCTCGATTCGTAGCTTCAGAAGGCGCAAAATCTCCTTGTCCGTGTTGTTGTAGCGAATCATGTACTCGAGAATTTCTGGATAGGATTTCTTGGTGGCACCTTCATCATCTGCAAAACAATAGTCGCGCAATATAAAAATGCTGAAATATTTTTTGCGAAATAGGGGTAAAAGGCAAATATTTTCAAGGGGTTCTTGTTTTTTGGGCAGAGCTTCTCAAACATTTTTGACAAGCAAACCACACTGTGACACTTTGAGTTGAGATAAGGCAAGCCCCATCTAGGTCAGGACCTCTCAATTTTTGCATAGCCTCGGGGCTATGTATGCGCAGGAAACTAAGCTACGCTATCCACTTATCGCAAATTTCTGGCGCCCTTGGGTCATAAGCTTTCGAATGAGCCCTGGATGGACGCTGTAGCTGCAAAACTGAGCGAGCACACAGACACGACTCCTATTTATAAAGTAGAAACTGAACTACATATACTGTACATAAGTAGCTACTCCTTTGCTTTACTGATCATTTCCTGTTCCAATGCTTCCCTGGATTTCGATTGCAGCTCTTTCATCAACAGAATCCAACTGGCGATATCTCTTCTCTCCGCCTCGATGGCCAAACTCGCATTATTCGCCTTTTCATGTCGCGTTCTTTCCTCCGGTTTCTCCAATGCCCAGTACATGTAGGCGCCCAAACATGAGTAGCCCAACAAAAGCAAGCATAGACCGGCGTGGGAGAAAAGAAAACGCATAAACTTCTTGAAGTAATTCATGATTGCTAGCAAGCTCTGTATTGAGCTACAGAAAGAAACTTTACAAGTGCAAGGAACAACTTTTATGGCAATGATGGGGCTACAATGGGAGATCACCAGTACCTATAGTATTACAGTTCGGTTCGAGTTTGGCTACAGTAGGTTGTAGAAGGTTGCCAAGCATGGTCGTCAAGGCTGCTTGCACATCAGTTTATAAGAATACTACCTGATTGACCCCGCATGGCATGGTAACGCCCAAGGGAATTTCGTCTCCAGGTAAACATTACATGGCACCTACTGTACATAGAAACCTTGCACCGAGTATCCTCACAATTGATGGCTGCCCCACCACTAAGCTAAGATTACTAAAGGAGGACCACGGTTAAAAATTAGTGGCAGACCCAAGAAGAATCAGGGCAATTTTTGATTGAACAAACACAACAACGATCGATGTTCCCAACTAAGACTTGATCTGCAATACAATCAATCATAACAAAGGCTTGTTCAAATTCACAAAGCCCACACCCACGCAAATCAACTCCAATTTTTCTGGCCTATCATCCTCATCACTCTCTTCATATTCATTTGTCAGTAGTTGGTTTTGAAGTGATTCCAATTTGAAGGTGACACCAAAGAACGTATGAATATGACGAAGCATGAGCATGCTAAAAACAGTACATGGTTATGCGTAATTTCACAAAGTATGCAACGCACAAGCAAAGGTAAAAAACTTGCCGTCCATTCACCCAAACGCAATTGTGTGGACTAAGTATGGACCAGTTGCGCTAAGAATAATTTATGGGTGGTCCCGAGCTGACCCCTTTTTGTATTTCACTTTTTTCCAGTGCATTTTCCCCTTCTCCCTTACTGATCAAAAATGCACTGAAAAGTGCATACATAAGAAGGATCTGCTCACTATCGCCAATAATTCTTAGCGTAACTGGTCCATAGAAACTGACCTTTTCCTAGGTCTTACCAATAGTTGGACAATGGTCCAATAACCAGCTTGGATACATCTTTTTGGCCCAGTACCATCAGAAGACACGCGAACGCTTGAGCGCTAGAATCTACCGAACCACCCTGTAAAAGCAAACAAAATCCCTCAAAACCGGCGCAACAACAATTACAATAGTACGCAAGCGACCCACGGGGTAAATCCGGCCACCCCAAAAGAAAGAACGTGTATTATTCATTCAGCACTAGTACTATTTTAGTAGGTGGCGGCAGGGTATCGGTTTACTACCCCAGGGCCGGATTTACCCCATGCATGCATGCCCAGACATACAATACATATAGTACCCCTAAAACACGGCCACGAGACCATGCAAATAAAATAATAGAGCATACGTAACAAAGCGTGGACCACCGTAAAGAGGCCCACGTTTTCACAGAAACGGGCAGTAACTTTTGGCGCACCCTGTAGATTTCGTCGAGCAGTTTGCTGGCTGCTTCTTTTCCTATATCTTCAGGCGTGGAAGGTTGCGCGAGTTGAGCATCTCCAGCTGGCTGGGACAAGGCTTCGGCGTGGTAAATCACGCCTTCTATCGTTTCGGCAGTTAGTAAAATACCGAAACCGGGAGAGCTGAAAGAATAGGTAAAAAAACAACGTAAACAATAGACCAGTGGAGTGCATAGCCAATAGCTTTATGACATGCTCACACTGGACGTAAATTTATGGTATGCTCACATTGGAGACATGCGCTGGGCGTACGTACGTCCATCGTGTCCACGACTTGACACACTCGGCGTACGTAATATGGACTCAGTTGCGTTGTCGCGATGGGGTTCTACAGGGGGTTAGGTAGCCGACAGAAACCTGAGGCGCAAAATGCCAAATTCACCTCTTTGCCTGCCACCTTCCGGCATCTCTTCATATCTA
>JASAMW010003800.1:0-13072 GCA_030247985.1 Epsilonema sp. ZAB3_2
TATAGGTCGACATGAATCACTTTAAGAGTGAGGAGGGGGCCAAAGACAAGGGCGCTTGGCTGTGTCCATGACGGTGACGTTAGTAGGGACTAGTTTGGTATTGCCACACTTATACCCACCCGAGATTCTCAGCTAGAAACAGACCGAAAAATGTTCGTATCCCAAATGTTCTATTGCATACTGAGTGTGAGTAGTGGTAAATGCATTGTCGAAGAAACGGGCTATACATAACTCAATACACTATGCGGTGGTGGGCCTGACAGTGGTTAGTCAAAGGAATAACGTGAATAACTGCATGAGTGGACAGAACCAGTTTGTAGGGAGACAAATTCAGTACTCAAGGGGAGCTGCTGATTTTTTCCACCATAATAAGCGTTATTGAGGCGATGCATGTCGACCTGTACCTATGTAGACGAAGGAAAAACAAGTTGCAGGTAGACAGGAGCCCCCGCTCAGCCCAATCTCTACTTTTATGTTGATCTTGGGCATCCGATTGGGGGCAAAACGGCCGTAGCCAGGAACATGGAAGCAAATCCTATAGTACAAATTACATTTCTGGGACCCATGCATTATTTATCTAGGATCTAGCCAACGTAGCTCAAAGCGGTTAAAAATCTACTTCAATAACTTTAGCTCGCCTGGAAAATAAAAAAAACCGCATGCGTCTACGTGCCCTCTGTGTCGAGAAATCGCCAAATTCCTTAAGTACTAAAAATGTACACTTTTTTTCGATTATTCAACATAACTGAACAAGCCGCAAATACTTTTTCATTAAAAGTAGCCTATCCTATGTAGAATTTGCTGCAGATTTCAAAAATAGTATTGGTGTTTCAAAAAATTTAACCCCTACCCAAAAATTGTAAAAATATACAAATTTTGCAAAATTATATACTAGGGGTTAAATTTTTTTAAAACACAATACTGTTTTTGAAATCTACCCCAAATTTTACATAGGATACGCTCTTTTTTAATGAAAAAAATTTTTGCCGTTTATGTTGAATAATCGAAAAAAGTACCTATTTAGTACATTTTTAGTACTTAAGGAAATCAGCGAATTCTCAACACAAGGGCACATAAAGCAGCATGCGGTTTTTTTATTTTAAGGGCGGCTAGTTTTCGAGAGATTTTTAACCGCTTTGAGCTACGTTGGCTGACCAAGTAATGATGCATCGGTCCCAAAAATATAATTTGTACTATAGCTGAAATAATCTCTCTTCCCTTATGTAGTCTTGATACAACAAAACAACGATACTTGATTGGCATTCTCTATTTGAACATTGTTTACAACAGTTATAATAGCTGCAGATAATGTGCAGACAAAATCAGCCACAGCTACAAAATATTACAAGAAACAACAAAAAAACCACTTCAATTGACGTGCACATCAAAAACGCTGATGAAGGCTACTCAACTATTCTCGCCATACGCGTTTTACATCAAAACGCCTGCAAAAGGTATACATTCAGTACAACACAACTAAGGCACATCAAAATTTTCAAACAAATGACCTGAAAACTACAGTAGACAACGACACATGTTCCTATCGATATATTTACAACTCAATAGTAAGAAATGTACCTGCAAAAGTAATATTTACATTCATTTGTACAACACAACTAAGGCACATTAACTCTCCGTAATGGTCTGTACCGCAGTGCCCGCGGGCCATCTGCAGTTCGGCCGCCGACAACCTGGGTTCGAAGGCAAGCGCCGGCGACCGGCCTAGAAAGTGGAAAGAGGGCAGGGAAGCCATTCTTGGGCTTGGTGGAAGGCAAGGAAAGGCGCGGAGAAATGCAGCGGAGGCGCCATGACAGATTTCCTTCACTTTGGACGATGGGAAACGCTGCGCATGCAATCGCGGCCTATGGGGAGTTTTTTTAGTTTTTTCTCCATTTGGGCAAACGGGCGCTGCCGTTTTCCTGCCTTCTACTGCTACTGCCACATTCTACTACTAGTATCTAGAGGCCGACGCTCGCATTGCACAAGTATTGACCAGTTACACTAAGGATGAGTGCGAGAGGTGAACTCGCGAACATCCACAACACAATCCTTAGCGCAACTGGTGCATAGACTCACCCAACGGAAGCCGTCGGTCGGCGTCCGCCGGCGTTTTCCTTTCGATTCCAGCGCATTACGGAGAGAGTTATTGTATGGTCGAGCAAAGATCCGTGCATTCTTGGTGAGTAACTAAAATTGCAAGCATGAAATTGAATCTTTTTTCCTGTCAACTGGCAGGCAAGCTGCTGACCATAATAGGTTTTCTTCTGACAAATGCAATGAGAAATATTTATTTTTGGTACAATTCTTACTATTGAGTTGTCAATATCATCGATAGGAACATGTGTCGTTGTCTACTGCTAGTTTTCAGGTCCATTTTGTTTGCAAAGTTTTATGTGCCTTAGTTGTGTTGTACTGAATGTATAACTTTTGCAGGCGTTTCGATGTAAAACGCGTATGGCGGAGAAGAGTTGAGTAGCCTTCATCAGCGTTTTTGATGTGCACGTCAATTAGAGTGGCTTTTTCGTTGGTTCTTGTAATATTTTGTAGCTGTGGCTGATTTGTCTGCACATTATCTGCATCTACTATAACTGTTGTAAACAATGTTCAAATAGAGAATGCCAATCAAGTATCGTTGTTTTGTTGTATCAAGACTACATAAGGGAAGAGAGATTATTCCAGCTATAGTACAAATTATATTTCTGGGACCCATGCATTATTTATCTCAGGATCTAGCCAACGTAGCTCAAAGCGGTTAAAAATCTCTCGATAACTTTAGCTCGCCTGGAAAATAAAAAAAACCGCATGCGTCTACGTGCCCTCTGTGTTGAGAAATCGCCGATTTCCTTAAGTACTAAAAATGTACTAAATAGGTACACTTTTTTCGATTATTCAGCATAAATGAACAAGCCGCAAAAATTTTTTCATTAAAAGTAGCCTATCCTATGTAAAATTTGGGGTAGATTTCAAAAACAGTATCGGTGTTTTAAAAAAATTTAACCCCTAGTATATAATTTTGCAAAATTTGTATATTTTTGACAATTTTTGGGTAGGGGTTAAATTTTTTGAAACACCAATACTATTTTTGAAATCTGCAGCAAATTCTACATAGGATAGGCTACTTTTAATGAAAAAGTATTTGCGGCTTGTTCAGTTATGTTGAATAATCGAAAAAAAGTGTACATTTTTAGTACTTAAGGAATTTGGCGATTTCTCGACACAGAGGGCACGTAGACGCATGCGGTTTTTTTTATTTTCCAGGCGAGCTAAAGTTATCGAGAGATTTTTAACCGCTTTGAGCTACGTTGGCTAGATCCTGAGATAAATAATGCATGGGTCCCAGAAATGTAATTTGTACTATAGTATCGGCTTCATGTTCCTGGCTACGGCCGTTTTGCCCCCAATCGGATGCCCAAGATCAACATAAAAGTAGAGATTGGGCGGAGCGGGGGCTCCTGTCTACCTGCAACTTGTTTTTCCTTCGTCTACATAGGTACAGGTCGACATGCATCGCCTCAATAACGCTTATTATGGTGGAAAAAATCAATAGCTCCCCTTAAGTACTGAATCTGTCTCCCTACAAACTGGTTCTGTCCACTCATGCAGTTATTCACGTTATTCCTTTGACTAACCACTGTCAGGCCCACCACCGCATAGTGTATTGAGTCACGTATAGCCCGTTTCTTCGACAATGCATTTACCACTACTCACACTCAGTATGCAATAGAACATTTTGGATACGAACATTTTTCGGTCTGTTTCTAGCGAGAATCTCGGGTGGGTATAAGTGTGGCAATACCAAACTAGTCCCTACTAACGTCACCGTCATGGACACAGCCAAGCGCCCTCGTCTTTGGCCCCCCTCTCACTCTTAAAGTGATTCATGTCGACCTATACGTTTTCTTTTCTTTCAATTTTCACAGACAGGGTCCCGAGTAGGGGCCCCTATCTCTATCTTTACTTGGATCTTAGGGGGCCCCGGGGGACCAAAACGGCAGTAGCAGTACACGAAGCGTACGTCAGTACACGAAGCCAATACTAGCTGGTGTAGTCTATCTTCCCTTGTATAGTCTTGGTTGTATGTTTTGTAAAGTAGGCAGGTACATATACGTATTATTGTAATTTTGAGAATTTTAGGTGTAGGCATTGATAGGCATATACACATGCACATCATACAGTATACCAAGGTTGCCAATAAACTTTTCTATAAATGCAATGGTCTGCTTGGTCGGTCATATCTGTCAGGGGACAATAGGCTGCTTCTTTTGTCAGCTGCGCTTGAGGATCATCATTAGGATGTGAAATATTGCAAGGACGCTTTACCTACGTACTCTCTGCTAGATTGGTATCCTAGCAACAAATTATAACACCGTAAAATTTTAACTACGAAAGAGCAGCGAAGCAAGGCTTTAGCATAAAAAATATATTCTCATCCTAGAGGGAATATTTTATTTTTTTCGAATTGTCAAAAAATCAGATTTGTTTACCGAAATGGCTGGATCAGCACAAACAGCAGTGGTAGGTAATTTACTCTTATATCAGCATACATACAGTACGTACTTGTACTATCATTGATATTATTACATGACATAATCACAAAAATAGAACGACAGCATTTTTGACTGTCACAAATACTTTCAGAACTCATCTGTAGCATATCAGATTCTGCTGTATTTCAATGGTTGGTACTTCCTGCTGTTTGTCTTGGTGGAAATATTCATATTTTCTTACAAAGGTACTAGGAGTGTACTGTACGTAGGTACTCTATGCAAAAGACAACGAAGTGCTGGTAATCAAATCAATCATTACTACTACTAGCAGTGGCTGGCTATATGCAACCACCTTTGTTTTTTCAGGTTCAATTCTTCCATATCCGTCATCGATGCTAACTTTTGATATTATCCTCTTCATCGTGCTGGCTGGAATTGAAGTTCTCAGGAATTTTTTTGGTATGTTCAGAAAGGACGGCCTTCTTCCACTTGGCCGGGTTTAGCCCACAGTACCCTGCTTCCTGCGGATGCTTGTGTATTTTGCAGGGCAAAAGGGCAACTTGACAGAGACCCTGTTTCCAGTGGTGTTGTCTCTGGTCCTGACAGCTCCCACAATCGTTATGGTTCTCTACTTCTTGCTATGGCAAACGTACGTTCTGCGACTGGAAGTTATCATCGCTGCTTTGCAACTGGTCTTTCTCATCTTGGAAATCATTTTTGGCATCGTTGCCATTGCCACTTTTGCTAGAGCATCGCCGTTATAGCTACGGAACACCAGTTCTTTTACATTACGTAATAAAGTTAGTAGGTACCTACCTACCCGATTTATCAAACGATAACTGTTCTGTTGCCAAAAAAATGTGGTGAATCTTTTCTGACTGCACATTGGTGCGCTTCAGACGTGAACTGAACTCCGAATTCGGAGCCCTGCCTATGCTTCAACATGTAAAGTAAATCCTCCGAGTTTGCTCCGAACTCGCTCCGTTTTTCCAAACGTACGTGTGAACTACCGAGTTTGAAACTCGGAGACGTGTGAACCACCGAGTTTAGCTCCGAACTCGGAGGCTTCTCGGAACAAAAGTCGGAGCTAATTAGAAAAACAAAAAACTGCGCAGAAAATTTACGACAAGACGTGCAACCTCTGCAAAGTGATAAAAGCTGCTCGGCGTTGCTTTCTCTCCTTGTGAACGACTAAAAAGAAGCGCGCCGTGTTTATTCGGAGCAAAAACGTTTACGTGTGAACAACCGAATTACGAGGCTCCTCGGAGCGAACTCGCTCGGAGCAAACTCGGACCACGTCTGAAGCGCACCATTGTCGCATAAAGAAATGCAGAACTTTTACTCTGAAATGTGGCAACTCTATTGAAATAGGTAGCATTCTTTTACTAACTCAGCGAGCTTATCACTATCTGTTGGCTCCATTCTCACAGTCCGAATCGAGTTGGTAGAAGCGTCGTTCTTATCCTCCTTCACGATCACCGGCCCACTTGCATCAACCATAACTATTCCTCTCGCTTTGTTCTTTTTCTTATTACTGTACCTGCCTTGTCTCCAGGGCAGTTGAGAGGTACAGCGTTCTTTCTCCAGTTGATCTGTTCTTTTCAGTTCGCACGCCTCCGCATACGCAGGGTCGATGGGCAGTTGAGTTGGCGGTTTGTACTGGTACTCTTCTCCTTCGAATTCGGGCAGCGACAGACTGTAGGTTTTGTCTGAGTCCCAGCCCGAGAGGTCTCCGCACGCTACGAAAGGAACTATGACGCGATTGGGACCATTCAGCTGGTTCACGTACTCGTCTGCAACGAACACACAGTGCATATGCCACATGCCACACAAAACAGACCACAAACGCTACACACGACAGTACTGTATGTAATGTACGTATGTTATGTATGGACGATATGCGGTAACGCGATTGGGTTGGTCGATAGCGACCCCGCGGTATTTAGTGAATGTTTGGATCGGTGCCTGCGGGGTCGTCGACCTTGTTCAACCATCTAGGAGAGCGGAAAAGGAGCGAGTGAAAAGAAGAACTGACAACAAATGACGACGTCGACGACCCCGCAGACACCGATCCAAACTTTCACTAAATACCGCGGGGTCGTTATCGACCAACCCAATCGCATTACCACATATCGTAAATAATCGCTCCACTGAGAATGTCGAATTGCTGAAGTTGTGGACGGCTTTTAAAACATCAAAATTACACAAACATTCTCATTGGATTCCGACTGAAAAAGTCTTGCACAATTTCAAAAATCTCCGCATTCTCTCAGTGGACCGACTTAGTACGTACGAACATAGATCGGTTCCATACGATACCTACCGTAGTCCGGAGCCAGCATAGGATTTTCTAGCGAAGGAATGAAATCTTCTGACGGATGGTAATGTTGACACACAACGAATGCTTCTGCAATTGTACAAAAATAACAATTGAACGATGCAAGTCCAAATTTTACTCGAAAATAACAGCGAAGAGCGTGCGTACAGTACATAACATACCACAGCTGGACTGTCTACTGCTTCTGGGCTTAGCGCATGTAACACTTGCAAAGAACATCTTCAATTGAGAGTACAGCAACGTCACATCCTTCTCTCGAAAAATCTGTACATAATAAACACCACTTTCAACGCATGAATGTAATCAAGTAGTACGTACAGAGCTTAATCAAAAAAATGTTTCTCCCTACCTTTGCCACAAAAGTCCCTTCCGTTTTCAATATGCAAGTCGTGATATTGAGGGCCGCCAACAAAAGTTGACCTTGCACATATTCATCCATCGCATGTAGACCCGTCACTGAAATATACTCACACATACGTACACGTACGTACTTTTATTTGAATGATCACGCTGTACAGTACAGTAGATAGTGTACATACACACGATTACCGTCTGGTGCACCATCGCACACAACAAGATCTGCCTTCTCTCCTTCAAAATGGGAAATAATCTCTTGAGCCGTAGATGTCTACAAAACAAAGCCAACGAACATTCCATTACATAGGAGGCTCCGCTGAATGTGTGTAGTACCTTACATGCGTACATAACAACGACTAGAAACGAAGTTCAATACTACTCTACCTTGGTGATGTCGCCTTGCAGCTGCACTACGCCCGGAATGGGTGACATAGCTTGCAAATCAACAGCGACAATCTTCACATCTTCCCTCTGCACTCCGTCTTCTCTATTGAACCGGAGCTTCTGCGACAGAACTTGACTCCAACTGCCAGGCGCCGCGCACAAATCCACCGCTTTTGTCACTCCTAGAACACTCTCATACTTTCCCTAACAAACAGCAACACTTAGCTATCTGGAAAGTATAGGTGCTTATAGTCAAAGGGACGATCATTACCGTGCTTGACAAAGTTGGCGCTCCGTAGTAATCTTAGTAAATCTGGCATTTCTATACAAGAATAGCAACCGGCTTTTTCGACCCTTTTTCAAACACTATTGCTATTCTTGTTTAGAATGTCAGATTACTACGGAGCGCCAAAATTGTCAAGCACGGTCTTGATCGTCCCAGTGACTATACATCACTATTATTATGGTTGTGTACGTACGTACGTACATCTACCTACCTACATCACTATTTCGTACATACATACACAAGCGGTTAGTATGTAGGTATAGCTGGGTGGGACGATCAAGAGGGTCCTCTACAATTTTGCCCAAGCAATTTGAAAAAGAAAAAACAAACAAAGCGATCCTGTAGTAATCTGACATTTCTGAACAAAAATAGCAATTAGTGTTTGAAAAAGGGCGAAAAAGCCACGAATTTACAACACTGGTTGCTTTCTTTATAAAAAAATACAGAACACAAAAAACACCGCGAGAAAGCCCAACAAAAACAGCCCCCCCACCGTCCACCCAGCCATACCATTCACACATATAGAAACGAGAGCAATGTTGTAGAGCTCTTCTCTAGAAATGCAGCTTACGCACCTTTTTATGGTCCTCCAGCCGTTTTCCTAACATACTTAGACTTTCGCTTCGTCGCTGACCAGTTTATCTTAACTCTTCTTTGGCATATCGCTGCTCGCCCAAATTGCCCTGGTCGCTTTTCAAAAGTTCTTACATCATCTCCATCTTCGCTGATTGGGGCATGCCCCTTCGATATTTTGATGATACACCACAAAAATCGACGAAAATGATCAAATTAGCCAAAATTACCTCTTTTTGGGCAATATCATGGCATATTCGTCAAAATATCGAAGGGGCATGCCCCAAATCAAAATCAGCGAAGAAAATGGAGTAGAATGATGTTAAGAACTTTTGAAAAAAGTGGCTGGCACAAAGGGGGCAATTTGGGCCTACCAGCGCCATATCTCAGCATACAGGAGCGCCTAAATTTTAAACTGGTCAGCAACGTATGCGAAAGTCTAAGTATGTTTGGAAAACGGCTGCTGGACCATAAAAAAGGTGCCTAAGGTGCATTTCCAGAGAAGCGTTCTACAACATTGCTCTCCTTTCTATCTGTGTGGACAGTAGGCCTACTAGTAGTACTGCAACCTTTGAATATAAGAAATTCTTCGTCAATCTGCAGCAGTTTGAAGGCGCTTCGAGCTCGCCATCCCTCTTCTTTCGCCAGTCGATAGTATACATCTCGTTTGTCCTTGGAAGTCTTCCCCATCGCTATTTTCCTATGCGTTTTATTTTATCCTTCCCTCCTTTCTTATTCCAACCTTTCTTTTCCATTCTTTTTCCTTACGTCGGGCGTAGGGGGCGTTGTTCCCGTGCTGCGCTGCGTGTTCTCTCCGCCTTCTCCCTTTTTCCTCTTCTCTTGTGCTCCTTGTCTGTTCTCTCTGCTCGGTCTCCCTGTTCTGCTCTGTTCGCTTTTCTCTTGTTGTTCCCGCTACAGTAAAGTGTCGCTGTTTTCGCGTGTTTATTGTGCTGACTCTCATGGTGTGGTACTGTCCTCGATTGGAAAGTGCTCCTTGGTCGCGATAAAATTTCGTTTTCTTTTTCGCTCCCTCGTGCGCCTTTGGTCCGGTGCTTTTTTGTTGTCTTGTTCCGTCTTTTCCGCAATATTTTATGCGCTGGTCGTCATCTCCTATGTCTTCTTGTGCTGTCGTCATTTCCATGGTGTTGCCGCGCGCGTGTTTCTGTGTGCTCTCTGCTTGGCTTTTTCTTTGTCCTGGGCTCCCCTGTGTCTACACCATGGCTTTCTCAAGTCTCCAAAGTCAAGTAGACCTGTCCTACGTCCGACATAAATACCTACGCATACGTACTACTTACGTACTCTCACCACACTTGCACCTGTGACATTCATAGTTTTCCCGTATCTGATCTTGCCAACTGTGGTCCGCTCTGTGCCGGGTCGGCCGCCCGTCCGCTCCTGCTGTCCGTTCCCTCGCTGCCTCGGCGCACCCCAATCTCCACAAATATCTCCTTCTCTCCCGGCCTCCAAAATGGCAACACTCCTCCGCCCTGCGACTGGTCAGGACCTGTTCCAACCCCTCTCTCTGCTGCCTCCCCTGTTTCGTTTCCCGACGAACATCCACACACGGGAATGCTTAGCTACCATGCGTCATACCCGCAACGCACTGAGAGACGAAGTAACACGTTGGACTGACCGTACTGTTGGCTTGTTAATCTCACTCGAATCTCTATTCATTTCATCTCAATTCTCACCTGCTGAGCAAGCTGCCGGCTTCCTGGAACATCATTGTCAAGTTCGCTGCCAGCTTCATTTCCACTAGGTTGCGATGCTCCACTCAGAGCTGGAAGGAGTAGGGCGTCGGACCAACTGTAAAATTTCCAGGCCAGCTCATACTCTGCCTGCGCAGCGATGGAAAAGACAATTGATTGGACGTGATGTACAAGCAAAATTTCGCAGTACGACAGTACAACTATCCTGCTTACGCCCGACGTAAGAGAAAAGAATGGAAAAGAAAGGTTGGAATAAAGAAGAATAGAAAGGAGGAGGGGAAGGATAAAATAAAACGCATAGGAAAATAGCGATGAGGAAGACTTCCAAGGACAAACGAGATGTGTTGACTATCGACTGGCGAAAGAAGAGGGATGGCGAGCTCGAAGCGCCTTCAAACTGCTGCAGATTGACGAAGAATTTCTTTATATTCAAAGGTTGCAGTACTACGCAGTAGGCCTCTGTCCGTTTGCTCGCGGCACCTTTTTTATGGTCCAGCAGCCGTTTTCCATACTTAGACTTTCGTTTACGTCGTCGACCAGTTTAAAATTTACCCCTCCTGCACTGGCGCTGGTCGCCCCCCCCTCGTGCCAGCCACTTCTTCCAAAAGTTCTTAACATCTTTCTACTCTTTTTCTCGCTTTTTGATTTGGGGCATGCCCCTTCGATATTTTGACGAATATGCCATGATATTGCCCAAAGAGGTAATTTTGGCCAATTTGATCATTTTCGTCAATTTTTGTGGTGTATTCATCGAATATCGAAGGGGCATGCCCCAAATCGAAATCAGCGAAGAAAATGGAGTAGAATGTTGTTACAACTTTTGAAAAAGTGGCTGGCACAAGGGGGCAATTTGGGCCTACCAGCCCATATCTCAGCATACTGGAGGGGTTAAATTTTAACTGGTCAGCAACGTAATGCGAAAGTCTAAGTATGTTTGCAAAACGGCTGCTGGACCATAAAAACGCTGCCTAAGGTTCATTTCCAGAGCAGCACTCTACAACTTGCTCTCTCTTTCTATCTGTGTGGATAGTATAGCTGGTGGATCGATCTATAGGGTCCTTGTCTGCTCTCGCGCTCTGTAGTAATTCCGTAATCTGACATTTCTATACAAGAAGGTAGCGACCAGTGTTGTATTTCGCTGCCTTCTTCTACCCTTTTTCAAACTCTTTCGCTATTCTTGTTCTAAACTGTCAGATCACCTACCGGGATCGCCAAAATTGTCAGGACCCTCTCTTTCGTCCTCTACAGCTGACCTCATACTACCTCTATGTGTATTGTATGCACGAATAGTGATGTAGGTAGGTAGAGTCGTCGTCCGTACAGCATCCATAATAATACCGATTATAGTCACTGGGACGATCAAGACTGTGCTTTGACAATTTTGGCGCTCTCGTAGTAATCTGACATTCTAAACAAGAATAGCAATAGTGTTTGAAAAAGGGTCGAAAAAGCCGGTTGCTATTCTTGTATAGAAATGCCAGATTTACTAAGTATTACTACGGAGCGCCAACTTTGTCAAGCACGGTAAGTTGCATCGTCCCCTTTGACTTATAAGCACCTATGCTTTCCAGATAGCTAAGTGTTGCTGTTTGTTAGGGAAAGTATGAGAGTGTTCTAGGAGTGACAAAAGCGGTGGATTTGTGCGCGGCGCCTGGCAGTTGGAGTCAAGATCTGTCGCAGAAGCTCCGGTTCAATAGAGAAGACGGAGTGCAGAGGGAAGATGTGAAGATTGTCGCTGTTGATTTGCAAGCTATGTCACCCATTCCGGGCGAAGTGCAGCTGCAAGGCGACATGCACCAAGGTAGAGTAGTATTGAACTTCGTTTCTAGTCGTTGTTATGTACGCATGTAAGGTACTACACACATTCAGCGGAGCCTCCTATGTAATGGAATGTTCGTTGGCTTTGTTTTGTAGACATCTATGGCTCAAGAGATTATTTCCCAATTTTTGAAGGAGAGAAGGCAGATCTCGTTGTGTGCGATGGTGCACCAGACGGTAATTCGTGTGTATGTACACTATCTACTGTACTGTACAGCGTGATCATTCAAATAAAAGTACGTACGTGTACGTATGTGTGAGTATATTTCAGTGACGGGTCTACATGCGATGGATGAATATGTGCAAGGTCAACTTTTGTTGGCGGCCCTCAATATCACGACTTGCATATTGAAAACGGAAAGGACTTTTGTGGCAAAGGTAGGGAGAAACATTTTTTTGATTAAGCTCTGTACGTACTACTTGATTACATTCATGCGTTGAAAGTGGTTGTTTATTATGTACAGATTTTTCGAGAGAAGGATGTGACGTTGCTGTACTCTCAGTTGAAGATGTTCTTTGCAAGTGTTACATGCGCTAAGCCCAGAAGCAGTAGACAGTCCAGCTGTGGTATGTTATGTACTGTATGCACGCTCTTCGCTGTTATTTTCGAGTAAAATTTGGACTTGCATCGTTCAATTGTTATTTTTGTACAATTGTAGAAGCATTCGTTGTGTGTCAACATTACCATCCGTCAGAAGATTTCATTCCTTCGCTAGAAAATCCAATGCTGGCTCCGGACTACGGTAGGTATCGTATGGAACCGATCTATGTTCGTACGTCGTGGTCCACAGAGAGAATGCGGAGATTTTTGAAATTGTGCAAGACTTTTTCAGTCGGAATCCAATGGGAATGTTTGTGTAATTTTGATGTTTTAAAAGCCGTCCACAACTTCAGCAATTCGACATTCTCAGTGGAGCGATTATTTACGATATGTGTTAACGCGATTGGGTTGGTCGATAGCGACCCCGCGGTATTGTGAAAGTTTGGATCGCTGTCTGCAGGGTTTTCGACGTCATTTGTTGTCAGTTCTTCTTTTCACTCGCTCCTTTTCCGCTCCCAGTTGATTGAACAAGGTCGACAACCCCGCAGGGACAGCACAGTATGTACCGAAACCAAGGAC